>LTAE01000854.1:24583-42247 GCA_001647135.1 Pontederia paniculata
ATATATATATATATATATATATATATATATACACTAAATATTTGATGTTTAACAAGGATGTTGAGCATATCTTAACTGCCCAATGCATAATCAATGATTAATTATTAAATTAATAAAAAAATCATACTCAAGATCTTTTAAGATCATCCATCATTAATTATGTATTGAACGGTTAAGATATGCTCAACATCCTTTCTAACCATCAAGTACTTAGTAGATACACTAAATTATATTATATATATACAATGAGTTTAATGTAGGTGCTCGGAGCACCTCCATTTTTTCCATATATATATATATATATTGTTGGGGCTGTTATTACTTGTATGGGCCCAAAATCTTCACTTCTGTTTTGTTGTTGGCCACCGAGCCAAGAAGTTAGAGAAAGATAGAGGAAGATTTTTTAAATTCGATCATAGACAAATTGATATTATAGTGAGATCATTTTAGTATATCTTCTTTTTATTTTGAATATAATATTTTATGTCATTCAAAATTAGTTATACAAATTATTATTATATTTATTTGCAAATATCATAGAAAAAATTTTGTATCTCGCAAATATTTTATAGTAGAAATTTTTTGTTCACTCTAATTAAAATTTTCCTCTGTAAAGAGATTTTTCATATAAATCTTTTGTATCTTTCGTTTAATATAATTTTTTGACATTATTGTCATAAATTTACGCATTAGGATATATTGCATATACGTGTTTAGTCTTTTCTTCAACACATGAATATATATATATATATATATATATATATATATATGGGATTAATGGACCTGCTGAGCATTACTTCTTACCTGTCAGATCTGGATTCAACCAATGATTTGTTATCAGGATAAAAGAAAGATCACGACCATTAATTTTTCTTGGACGATTCAGATTTAATCCTGGCCCCATAGAAACTTTTAGGGCACTTTTCTCCTTCGATCAACCTCTCTCTCCGTCGCTCCCCATTGCTCGGTTGGTTCTCTATGTGGCGGCTCCTCTCTGAAGGACGGAACAGCCGAGCACGCTGCTCCATCTCTCTCTTTCTCTTTGAAGCAATCGCCCTCCATCCTCCTCTCTGTAGGTCTTCTTTTGAGTGAACAACCGAGCAGCACAGCATTCCATCTCTCTCTCTCTTCGAATGAGGAAGCAGTCGCCCTCCGATCCTCCCCTCCATGGCGGCTCCTCTCAGTGTGCCTTCTTTCGAGCGCGAGCAAATGTCTCTCCTCCGCCTCCCCACCACCATTAGCGCCTTGCTCGCGCTTGAAGCCGCCTCCGCTGCAAAGGATCGAAGCTCGTCGCCATTGATCTGATCTTTGTGGTGCAATACTCCTCTGCCTTCCCTCCTACACTCCTCCTCTCCACCTTCTTGTTTGATCTTTCCCTATTGTTGTATTTGTTTTTTTCCTTGCTACCGTGTTCTTTCCCAATTTGTAACATGTATTCACAGTAATATAATCTTATGATAGAAGATCTTCATTTGAGTTTTCTATTAATAAATGTATGGGCTTTGGGTGTCACCTGGATTGTCATTGATCCAAATGGTGCTAAACATTTTTAATATCAATTAACCATCAAACCTGATACACGAATTAAAAGTTGCAGACAACATGGCCCTTTTACATCAGCTTCAAATAATTGCAGGAGAATAATGCATGGCCCTCTTACAATAGGTACTTTGATGTGAAGATGGCATCGTGAGAAATTAAAGCTCTTTGTTACGAGCGTCGGACAACTGAGGGAGAAAAAGAAGGAGTTCAAGGAAGGAACAACTACGGTAACAGAAGAAACACAAACAGAAGAAGAGACAGAGGCAATAGAAGAAAGCGAGAAAGAAGGAACCATCACAATAACGGAAGAAATAGAGACAGAGACAGAGGAAGAAATAGAAGCAATAGAAGAAAACATGGAAGAAGAAATGGAAACAGAGGCGAAAACGGAAATAGAGGCGAAAGCAGCAACAGAAGAAAATGAAGGAAAGAGTCGTAGGAACAAACCAAAACGATTTGAGGACTTTGTGATGTAAAACATTAAAAATGTACATGAAAACGGACGTTGGGATAAACGGGTAAGAAAGGTGAACGAAGAAATCAGAGGAAGAAGAGAGTATAAATAGTAAAAGGAAGGGATGTAAAGACTTATCTTTTTGGCAATTAGTAACTGAGGAGCTTCGGGAGCTCGAATTCCTTCTTGGCGTTTCCCTTCTCAACTATTCTTCATCTCTTCACTGCGTTCTTCCTCTCTCTACGTTTTCCTTTCCGATCCGGATTTCCAATCACCGACGAGACTCCTTCCCTTTCCTCGTATGCGTTCGGAGGCGACATCATCATCCACGGGGAAGCCAAAGGCGTCGGAGATCTGCTGTATCTGCACAAGAGAAGTAAAGAAGTGAGAGATCGGTGGAGAGAGAAAAATACTCGGTGGCTTTTATATTTTTAGCCGACGGAGTCCTCGAGGTTGGCTTCTTGGCGCGCGTGTCAACTAGGCTGCGGAAGCTTGGGCCTGAACAGGAGATTGCTACAGAAAACTTTTGGTAATATTTTGAAGCTATTATTTGAATTCGCGCGGCATCCGTAACATTGGTGCTTTCATTCTTGAACTCGGATTTCTGGAAATTTTTGCTCGTTCGGGCGTTCTTTGCATCTGTTCGAGCATACAGTGTGTGATTTTTGTTCTTTGTGTCCAGTGGATTTCTGTTCCTTCTGTGATTGATTCTTGCCTCCAGTTTTGTTCCGATCATGGCAGAAGGCACGAGATGGGCTCGAATGGAAGATGCTGTTGGAAAATTACAGAGTTTATTAGAACAACAATGTGCCGTGTTTACGGAAGGTATTACTTCTCTAAATTCTAAATATGATACTTTAGCCAAGAAATTGGGAAATATGACAGTAGAAGAAACAAATCAACATCTCACTACGCAACTGAATTCGAGTACCAATTCAGTACATCAGTCTTCTACAATGTCTGGTTTCCTTAGAAATATCAAATTGGAAATCCCCAAATTTTGGGGAGAGGATCCTTTAGGGTGGATATTCAAAGCAGAGCAGTTTTTGAACTTTTATGAGGTTTCAGAGGAAGATCGGATCACGGTTGTCTCTTTTGCTTTTGAAGGACTTGCTCTCCAATGGTACCAATGGATGTATAAGAACAAACAGTTGAGTTCTTGGACCCAATTTGTTAAAGCTTTGGAAATCCGATTTGGTCCTTCGGAATTTGATGATTTCCAGGGAGCTTTATCCAAATTAACACAAATTGGGACTGTGTTGGAGTATCAAAGTCAATTTGAACGGTTGTCTAATCGTGTAGTGGGCATTCCTGAGAAGTTCTTATTATCTTGTTTCGTTTCTGGTTTGAAACCTGCTATTAGAAGGGAGGTTCAATCGTTTCGTCCAGACAGTTTGATGTCTGCGATCGCGTTGGCTAAACTACAAGAGGATAAATTTATGGAAAAACCGGAGTGGCGTTCTTCTTTATCTCATCCTATGAGTCAAGTTACTTCTACAATTTCCAAGACTGTGACCTCTACTTCTCATGAGGGTCTGACGCCACCTTCTAAATCGCCTCCTGTACCTGATAATGCTGCTAAGTCATCTTCTAATGTTGATTCTCAAGGGAGTGTGAAAGAGGCGCCAGCATTACCTCTTAGAAGGTTGACAGCGGCTGAAATGGTGACTCGCAGAGAGAAAGGTCTCTATTATAATTGTGATGAGAAGTTTCATCGTGGACATAGGTGTCGACCGAAATTTTTACTACTTTTAGCCACTGACGATGAGACGGATATCCTGGGTACTCAAAGAGGAGATAATTCTGAATTGCAGGAGTCTCCTGAAATCAGTCTCCATGCTCTATCTGGAGTTCTACTACCTCAAACTATCTGTCTTACTGGATTTATTAATGGCATTGTCATTTCTATTTTAGTGGACAGTGGGTCTACTCATAATTTCATTCAAACGAAGGTTATCAAGAAATTGGGCTTGCATATTAATCCTTCAGTCTATTTCAAGGTGTTGGTTGGCAATGGTGAACAATTGAGATGTGAAGGCCAGTGTTCTGATGTTGTGCTTACTATACAGGATATCCAGTTCAAGGAGAATTTTTATGTGCTTCCAATCGAGGGCTCTGAGTTGGTGTTAGGGGTACAATGGCTTCAGAAACTTGGGACAGTGACTATGAACTATTCAACTTTGACTATGGAGTTCAATTGGTTGGGACAACGAGTGTTGTTTCAAGGTACCACTCTATTTCCAAGTACGGAAATTACACACAACCAACTGCGTCGAATGATTTGGGTCAATGATGTTATGCAATTTTTTCAACTATCTTTTATACCACCTACAGTTGATCCGAATTCTCTTCCTATGGATTATGAGATTTCACACATATTGGATCAGTTTGATAGTGTTTTTGCCACTCCTACATCGCTTCCTCCTTTTCGAGAGGTTCAACATCATATTCATCTAGAAGATGGAAGCAAACCGGTTAATGTTCGACCTTATCGGTATCCTCATTATCAGAAAAATGAGATTGAGAAGCTGGTTAATGAAATGTTGGAGCAAGGTATTATCCAACATAGTTTTAGTCCTTTTTCTTCTCCGGTGTTGTTAGTAAAAAAGAAGGATGGGTCTAGGCGCTTTTGTGTGGATTATAGAGCCCTCAACAGCATTACGGTGCGTGATCAATTTCCAATTCCTACTATAGACGAATTGTTGGATGAACTGTATGGAGCTTCTTATTTTTCTAAACTAGACTTGAGAGCAGGTTATCATCAGATTCGAATGAATCCTGACGATATTGCCAAGACTGCTTTTCGAACTCATGAGGGACACTATGAGTTCCTAGTCATGCCCTTCGCCCTTACTAATGCTCCTTCTACATTTCAATCTATTATGAACCGAATGTTTGCACCTTATTTGAGGCGATTCATCATTGTATTTTTTTGACGATATCCTAATTTACAGTGGGAGTTTAGCTGATCATCAGGTTCATCTTTCTATCACCTTACAGTGTTTGAAGGACAATTTCTTTTTTGTTAAGAAAAGCAAATGTAACTTTGCTCAGTCTAAGATTGATTATTTGGGGCATGTTGTTTCTAAACATGGGGTTGAGCCTGATATCAGTAAAATTGAGGCTGTACAGAATTGGCCCATTCCAGGATCATTAAAGCAGTTACGGGCATTCTTGGGATTGACTGGGTATTATAGACGGTTTGTCAAGGCTTATGCTACTATTGCTAGTCCGTTGACTGACCTTCTAAAGAAAGATTCTTTTCACTGGACTGAACAGGCATCTGTGACTTTTCAGCATCTCAAATCAGTGCTTATTTCTGCCCCAATTCTCAAACTCCCAGATTTCTCTAAGACTTTTGTGGTGGAAACAGATGCTTCCGGGACAGGTATTGGTGCTGTCTTATTACAGGACAACTATCCTATCTACTACTACAGCAAGAAGCTGGCTCCTAATCTACAAAGGGCTTCGGTTTATGTCAGAGAAATGTTGGCTATTGTGGAAGCTGTCCGGAAATGGCGACAGTATTTGTTGGGGCAACATTTTATTATTAAAACAGATCATCACAGCCTGATGGAAATTCTCACTCAAGTTATTCAGACACCGGATCAGCAAAAGTATGTTGCTAAGTTGATGGGGTATGATTTTTCTATTGTGTATAAGCCTGGAGTGGATAATAGAATTGCTGACGCTTTGTCACGTCAACATATGACTTCCGGACAGTTTGTGGTCTTTCTATGCCTATATTCAATTTAGTTGATCAGCTCAAGGTTGAGTATCAAACTAATGACACTCTTCGAGTGATAATAGAAGATATTGTGGAGCATCATAATTCTCCTGAGGGATTTTCTTACAGAAATGGGCTTTTGTATAAGCATAATAAACTTTTTCTGGATAGTACTTCTGTTTTAAGTCCTACTCTATTACGGGAATTTCATGTTACTCCAATGGGAGGGCATTTTGGTTTTCTTAAAACTTATAAGCGACTTTCAGCTGAATTCTTCTGGACTGGAATGCAAAAGGCAGTCAAGGATTTTGTCAAAGAGTGCTCAATTTGTCAACAGATCAAATATTGCACTACTTCTGTTTCGGGTCTTCTTCAACCTCTGCCTATTCCTGAGAGAGTGTGGGAGGACATTTCTATGGATTTCATCACCTCACTACCTCAAGTTAATGGATATACGGTGATCCTTGTGGTGGTTGACCATCTTTCTAAGTATTGCCATTTTGGAGTTTTACCTACGAATTATACAGCTCATCGGGTGGCAACTCTTTTTATTGATATGGTTGTCAAGTTACATGGATTTCCTAGGACTATTGTGTCCGACAGGGATACAATATTTCTAAGTTCTTTTTGGAAGACCCTTTTTACTCTGAGTGAAACCAAACTCCATATGAGTTCAGCTTATCATCCTCAGACTGATGGACAGACAGAGGTTGTCAATCGATGTATGCAACAATATTTACGTTGCTTTACAATGGATCGTCCACGTACTTGGGTAAAGTTTCTTCCTTGGGCGGAATTTTCCTTCAATACATCATTCCATTCAAGTACTCAAATGACTCCTTTTGAGGTTGTCTATGGACGATCACCGCCTACTATTCCTTCCTATATCAGAGGACAATCTAATGTTGAGGCTTTGGATGCGGATCTATGTGATCGCGATGAGGTTCTACGTCTACTCAGATCGAATTTATTGAAGGCTCAAAATAGAATGAAATCTTTAGCTGATCTACACAGAGCAGATAAAGAATTCAATGTGGGCGATTGGGTTTATGTTAAACTTCAACCATATAAACAGTTGTCCCTGGCACAGAAGGGGTCAACTAAACTTTCTCCTAAGTTTTATGGACCATTCGTCATCAAACAACGAATTGGTTCCGTTGCTTATGAGTTGGTCTTACCGGAGAATTCTAAGATTCATCCAGTGTTTCATGTTTCAAAATTAAAGAAGGCCTATGGAGTGGTTGACACACAGGTCCATTTGCCTGAGTATTCTACCACAGAGGGCCCTCTGGTTCAGCCTACATCTATTCTAGCTACTCGGACTATAAAGCGACAAGAACGTTTTGTAACGCAGGTACTAGTCCAATGGTCGGGGAAAGACCTTGAGGACACTACCTGGGAAGATCTAAGTGTTCTTAAACAGACTTATCCGCAACTCTACATCGAGGACGATGTAATTTCTCCTACAGCGGGAGAACTTGTTACGAGCGTCGGACAGCTGAGGGAGAAAAAGAAGGAGTTCAAGGAAGGAACAACTACGGTAACAGAAGAAACACAAACAGAAGAAGAGACAGAGGCAATAGAAGAAAGCGAGAAAGAAGGAACCATCACAATAACGGAAGAAATAGAGACAGAGACAGAGGAAGAAATAGAAGCAATAGAAGAAAACATGGAAGAAGAAATGGAAACAGAGGCGAAAACGGAAATAGAGGCGAAAGAAGCAAAAAAGGCGAAAGCAGCAACAGAAGAAAACGAAGGAAAGAGACGTAGGAACAAACCAAAACGATTTGAGGACTTTGTGATGTAAAACATTAAAAATGTACATGAAAACGGACGTTGGGAAAAATGGGTAAGAAAAAGTGTAAAAGAGAAAGGTGAACGAAGAAATCAGAGGAAGAAGAGAGTATAAATAGTAAAGGGAAGGGATGTAAAGACTTATCTTTTTGGCAATTAGTAACTGAGGAGCTTCGGGAGCTCGAATTCCTTCTTGGCGTTTCCCTTCTCAACTATTCTTCATCTCTTCACTGCGTTCTTCCTCTCTCTTTGTTTTCCTTTCCGATCCGGATTTCCGATCACCGACGAGACTACTTCCCTTTCCTCGTATGCGTTCGGAGGCGACATCGTCATCCACGAGGAAGCCAAAGGCGCCGGAGATCTGCTGTATCTGCACAAGAGAAGTAAAGAAGTGAGAGATCGGTGGAGAGAGAAAAATACTCGGTGGCTTTTATATCTTTAGCCGACGGAGTCCTCGAGGTTGGCTTCTTGGCGCGCGTGTCAACTGGGCTGCGAAAGCTTGGGCCTGAACAGGAGATTGCTACAGAAAACTTTTGGTAATATTTTGAAGCTATTATTTGAATTCGCGCGGCATCCGTAACACTCTTCCTCTGGAAAAGAACAATATATGGAGCTAGTTGTAACAAGGAGACATGAATATGTAATGCAAACTAATGCTATTTTTATTCTGGTTTGTAAGTGGTGACAAACTGACACCATTCCTTGTACCACCTGAGGCTTATTGCTGGCGGCTTTTTGAAGCATAATGAAAAAAAAAATGATATTTTATGCCAACTTCATACTTAGGTTGTAGATCCTTGACATCCCCTCAAAAGAGCAAAATAAAAAAAATGCATGCTTGTCGTGCACATACACTGTCTATTGTTTTGATGAATGACTAAAAATAGGACCTTTAGATTTTATTATCTTTTGGCATAAGATTTCCAATTTTCAAGTGAACTAATTAAATTTATTTACAATAATCCCAAGGAGTTCGACTCAATTAATTTGTTTTATTGATAATAATACATGTAATAAAGGTAGATATGCTTGATACTGTCAGTATTACAAGGTCTGAGAAGCTTAAGGATGAGCTCGTCCTTGATGGAAATGATGTTGAAGTTGTTTCTTGTTCTGCTGCTTTGATCAACCAGGTTATTTTGTTACTATATTATACTGCTCATCCTGCATGTTTAAAGGTTTGTCTTTTTTCTTGACACATTTTCTTCTTGTAGCAGAAAATCCACATGAAGAATAAAGATATTGCAAGTTCCTAGATGGTATCTATTTCAGTGAGAAGGGCACCAAGGTTGATGATGCGTAGTGATCCTTTGATGCCTACTAGATTCTTAAAGTTGGTAAAACCAAGGAACAAGTTCCAAATTTTGAATGTGTCTTAGTTTTTTTATTAACTATTTATTTTGTGTTGGATATTAATTTGTTTAAGTCGCTAGGCATTGAACTACCGATTACTCAGTGAAATGAAATGTTGGTTACTGCATTTGAGATGTGAAAAATTGGTCTATATAACTATATAACATGCAAATTTCTTTAGGGATCTTTATCTTGCAAATTTGAAATGCATTGTTTCACTATAGATGTGAAATGAACTATATAATCAACATGTACATTATATAATTTCGCTCGTTCAAACGGAAAAACACCATTCCTTCTTACCACCCAGAAATTTGACTACTAGTGATGCTTTTCTTCTTTTAAATCCAATCTACACAACATGGGAGAAAAAATATTACTAGTTAAACATTATATGTAATAAAATTGAACATATGTGGTAAATTGAACATATAATTAAAGTCATCCAACTAAGTAGTTCAACATACAACAAAATAGTTCAACGATCATCCATAGTGCTAAAATAATTTCCAAATTGATAGGGTGGCGATCTCTTGATTCTTCTTTCTTTCAAGTTCAACATTTGAGCATTGACTTTCAAGATCACTCCCACTTATAATTTCATTTTTCCTCTCCAACTTATTGTCCTCCGCCCAGGGTTATGCTCCATCCAAGAAGTTTTAATGATGATTTCTTCTTGGCAATACCTTTGAAGCACCGTTTCTTGAATAATTTGCGACATCACCTAAAATTGAGAAATTCCAAATAATACATTAGAGAAATCAAACGTAAACTTATAATTTTATTTAAAAAATTGCATCTTTACATCATAATCTATTTTCATTAGGCAAAGTTTCATTTCACATGATGAGATCAATATATCCGATAAAAAGAAGGTACAAATGAAGCCAAAAATGAGAGTAGACACTATGTAAAAATCATTACAACAACTAGAGATTATATGGGCACTCAAAATATTTCGATATAGTACAAAAGAGTACTTAACAACTTGAACAAAATATCAGGTGGCATCAACCAGAAGAACTTAACAAGAATTTCAAAAAACTATTCCATGAATATCTCTATCATATGTGAAAATATACCATTTCAAAAAATAAGGAACTTGAACTATTTCAAAGTAAAACCAAATAAGTACTGAATCCAATGCATATGTTCAAAAAATGGATGACTAAATAGTAAAAATAACTTATATGATCTACACTCAATCCTGTTCCACCTTAAGAATTTACAAATAAGACCAAAAGAAAACCTAGTACTAGCAGCACCAGTATTTAGCCGTCAAGATAGAACTTAATGGAGAAAACATTTTTTGATTATCACAAATTACTTCAACAAATTAACACCATTTTCACCATAATTTATGCTCATTTTTAAAATTTGCTCTGATCCTCCAAGAAAAAACATTATTCTTTTGATAAAATTTGCAAGAAAAAACAATATTCTTTTGATAAAAATTGGAAGTTTTTTAGTACAAAAAAAACAGAGGAGAATACTACTATTCCCTTCATTACTTAATATTGCAATTGCCATTATCCATTAAAAAAAAGATCGGTACCTGGCAGCAGCCCTTTGTTACCTTCAAATTCTTTTGATAAAAATTGGAAGTTTTTTTTAGTACCAAAAAACAGAGGAGAATACCTGGTAGCAGCCCTTTGTTACCTTCAGCTTCGTCCTTCGTTACTTCGAAGAGAAAGAGATCGGAGGGCGACCGCTTCGTCCTTCAAAGAGAGGATCAGAGGGTGACCGCTTCGTCCTTGGAAGAGAGAGAGAGAGATAGGGGGGCGACGACTTCGTCCTTGAAGAGAGAGAGATCAGTCTTATGGCTTGTCCTTCGTTCCTTCGAAGAGAAAGAGATCGGAGGCTACCACTGCATCCTCGGAAGAGAGAGAAGCCGCCACGGAGAGGAGGACAGAGGGCGACTGCTTTGTCGTTCGAAGAGAGATGGAACGGTGTGCTCGGCTATTCCATTCTTCGAAGAGGAGCTGTCATGGAGAGAAACGACGCAGAGATGGGGAGCGATAGAGAGAGAGGTTGATCGAAGGAGAGAAGTGCCCTAAAAGTTCCTATCGGGCCAGGATTAAATCTTAACCATTCAAGAAAAATTAATGGTCGTGATCTTCCTTTATCCTGAGTAACAAATCATCCGTTGAATCCAGATATAACGGGTAAGAAGCGCTCAACATCCCTAGTGAAACTTAATGCTCAGTAGGTCCATTAATCCCTATATATATATGGGTTTAATGCACCTACTAAGCACTTGATGCTTAGTAGTGATGTTGAGCATATCTTAACCGCCCAATGCATAATCAATGATAAATTATTAAATTAATAAAAAATTATGCTCAAGGTCTTTTAAGATCATCCACCACTAATTATGCATTGGGCGGTTAAAATATTCTCAACATCCCTACTAAGCATCAAGTACTTAGTAGGTGCATTAAACCCATATATATATGATAAAATGTATGTGTGGCGCTGCATATTATAGGTAACTTACTTTTACTCACATTTACATATTGATATGTTAGTATGGGTTTGTGCTCATAGTCCCATACTACGAAGTCTGCAGAAAAATATGAGGAAGGGTGGGCTGCTGTAATTCATAGGACACACACTCCTTATCCTTATATACATATACATACACACACATATATATATATATATATAGTGTGTGTGTGTGTATTATGAGCGCATGAAACTTTTGTGAGCACCAAACTTTGGTATCCATAGGATTAAATCCTAATGGTTGACAATGAAAGTAGGCTTTCAAACTTTGATAGGTTGTTTTGAACCAAACCACTTCCTTTTCTATTATTTGTTTTCCATATTCTCTTGGTGTCATGTGCGGTTCGCTCAGAGGATTATATCCCCATTTCTTGGCAAATCTGCCTCCTCCATGCATCCACGAAGCTCATTGGTGCTAGCTCAAGTTGTTCCTCCCTCTCTTCAACTTATCTCTGAGCTGGTCCTCACAAGCTATCCTTCACATTCTTCATCCATGCAATTCACATAGATAATCCTCGCGCATCCATATTAGCCTTATGATCTTTTAGTGCACAATTTGTTTATTGCTAATAAGAGGTGGATTTCTCTTTTTTTGACTATTTTTTTTATCTTATTGGTTTTTTTTATCTATTAGACTTCTTTGGTTTATGCTATTTGGTTGCTGCAAGATCTTTATACATGAATATCGATTTTATGTTAGTCTTAGTTTTAGTACATCATGCCAATACCAATTTTATGTGCTTCTCGTAGCCACCAAGAGCATGTTGTTTTTCTTTACATCTGGATCTATATTTTCAACTCGAAGTTGGAGCTTATGCCAGAAATTTGTTGAGCTTAAAAATAATTTCTAAAAATGATTATTAGAAACTGGTTTATGCTATTTGGTTGCTGCAAGATCTTTATACATGAATATCGATTTTATGTTAGTCTTTGTTTTAGTACATCATGCCAATACCAATTTTATGTGCTTCTCGTAGCCACCAAGAGCATGTTGTTTTTCTTTACATCTGGATCTATATTTTCAACTCGAAGTTGGAGCTTATGCCAGAAATTTGTTGAGCTTAAAAATAATTTCTAAAAATGATGATTAGAAACTGGTTTATGCTATTTGGTTGCTGCAATATCTTTATACATGAATATCGATTTTATGTTAGTCTTAGTTTTAGTACATCATGCCAATTCCAATTTTATGTGCTTCTCGTAGCCACCAAGAGCATGTTGTTTTTCTTTACATCTGGATCTATATTTTCAACTCGAAGTTGGAGCTTATGCCAGAAATTTGTTGAGCTTAAAAATAATTTCTAAAAATGATGATTAGAAACTGGAGCTAAGCTTTAAGTCAAATTATGTCATAAATATATTAGACTTAAGTAATTTTGGAAAATGGTATGGAATCATACTTGATGGCTACCATTTTAGTCATTTTCTTATTAATGGTATGTTTGAATTGAGGGTAATGGAGGGTAATAAAGGGGAGAGTAATAATTAACCTTGTTTGGATAATAATTTTTTGGAGGGAAAAGTTAAAAATTAACCTCCTTTTCCCTTCTAACTAACAAAAAATTATTACCTCCAAATTGGGGTTGAATGGAGGGTAAAGAATTTTACCCTCCATTTACTTCCCTCCCAATATCTTCCCCTCCCCTCCCTTCCCTTCCCCTCTTATATCCAAATATACCCTAAGTAAACTCACTCATATGTTGAATCTTATTTGTTTTTGTTGTTTAAATCATTTTTTAGTTTTTGAATCTTGTTGGTTTTTGCTATCATAATGTCACGACTTCAGCAACATAAAATGGGTAACAAATGGATGAATATTTCATCTTGCTAGTCATATAATTTGCTTTTCTCATTTTAATTGTATTATAGAAGGAACTTTTAATTGGATTAACAAAATGAATAAGCTGAATAAACTTTAAACATGTGGGTTTTGCAAATTTTCTTGGACATCAGACATCTAAAGATTTGATGGTTAGCATGTTGTAAGAAATTTGTACAAAGCATTTTGGCAAAAAGAAGGTTGATATATTATCTTTAATTGGAAACAACTCTCATGTTATTCAAAGACAAAAACAACATTTATAAGGTTACAATTATCATAGAACAAAATGAACATTTAGAAAAATATCTATGCATAGCAATAATGTGAGACATCAACTTAAATATAGGTTTATAAATTCTTTTATGTCTAACTATCATAAAACCTTTTGTCAAATTATGAACAACAACTGGATGAGAGTAAGCCAACATTAGTGTCATTAATCATGTCCGAGCTTTCTCCTATGCAAAAAGTGTTAAAACTTACTTTAACTTCTATGCTCCTCATCTACTAATCTTATCTTGAAATCCAACATGACCTCTATGAAAAAAAAATATAAAAACCTCCACAATCTACTAAAAAAGGAAATGTCATATTGGAAAAATAATTATTTAACAAAATAATGAATTTACAAATCCAAGAAATATTCTGGAATGGCACTATAAACTTTATCAAAACAATGAATTCACACATCTTTAGAAAAATTCTATATTATTTTTTTAATCACTTTACACTAACTTTTTATGTCCTTTATTCTTCTTGACTCGATTTGTCATATTGATCTCGTTGATTTTGTTGGTTCTATGGCCTAAAGATGAATAAATGATTGGATTCAATTATAAATCTATAAATGTGTAATGAGAATAAATACAAAAAATATTTTAATGGACAATTTCTTTTATCATGTTCCTTGTTTCCACACTTATCAGAACTCTGCTTGTTAGTATCATTTTGTGACATTGAAAAATTGCAACAATAGAAATTCTTCCTAGCTGTTTTTTAGTCTACTTTTAGCTTTTACACAACTAATCTCGTATGACATTCAAATCCTTGTAAACATTTAAAAGTAGTAGGAACATCGCTCAAACTTTTCTTAGAAGCATCACCACATCGACAATTTTGCAGGCAATAAATTTATTCATAACTTCTTCTATAAGTGGACTCCAAATTGTAGATATTGGCTTGAAATCAAACTCATTTATGAAATTTTCATATATAAGGGCACGTGTAGTGTATGGTAAATTATCCACTTCTAAAGCTCTTGAAGAAATTTTAACTCCCATACAAAAATCTCATACAATCTTCAAATGAGCCTATCACTCTACCATATTAGATAACTAAAACAACATATGAAAGTAAGTTGATTTCTATAATCCAAATAACGTTCTTAAGAATCATCCAAATCATTATCTCAATTAAAATCTAAGAGTAATCAAAGTTACAAAAAAAATTACATAATTTCTATATCATCTCCTAAAAAGTCAATATTGATATTCAAATAGTTCACTTTCAACCTCTCTTCATCATAGACTAAAAAATTAACACCAATTGAGAAATTTTAAACCTTGTTCATGTATATAATCATATATCAACCCAACATCATATGAGGTATAAAAGAATCTTACTTGATATTACACTGAATGATGTGGAGACTGCTCGTGATGCTTTGCACATGAACCCATACTCTGTTCTATTTTAGGACACAAGAACCTTAAGTAATGAGTGCAACCCAAATATAAGTAGCTAACCGCGTTATCATTCTTATCTATACCAAATCAGCCCTAAAAATGGCATGATAAACCACATAGTACTCACCAAATGCATTCCAGAATTGACAAGTTCCTAATAGCCTTCGGCAACATCAAGTGGTCGAAAAAAAATCAGCACATATGTCATTAGGGATTAGGCTAGCATATAAGCCAAAATCCATTATCATAGAAAATCAGAATAACCTGTAGGATCTATATGGAACCAAGAGGGGGGGTGAATTGGTGTATTAAAATTTTCGACAATTCTAAAGTAGTTATCTTAGTCTCCAATGTCATGGTTCAATTTCATCATGCATAACATTTAGGCATTTGGTTTGTTCATATCTAACACTGTAGTTTTTATCACATAGTTGGCTGATACTTAACCAGTTATGTTTTAGTTTTTTTTACTAGTCATACATCAACTATAATTGCATTATGAGTTTTTCAATGTTACCTTTACCAAGAAGTTTCCCTTGGTTATTATCTCCAAGGGCTACACTACCACTTGATGTCCTTATTATGCTCAAGAAGTTTTCTTCATTTCCAGTCGTATGTCTTGAGCATTCACTATCAAGGTATCATCTTGTTGGTTTTCTTTGGCACCCTGCAAGAGCAGCACAAAATTTTGTCTTTGGTACCCAAGGTGCTTTGGGTCCAAGGGTGTTAGTGCTAAGAATTCCTTTAGAAACCCATATTTGTCTAACTTTGGAAGATAAACTCCTCCTAGTTTTACAATCATAGCTATAGTGTTCTAAATAATTGCAGCAGAAACATGTGACATTCCTTGCATACATTTTTCTACAGTTATTATGAGCATAAGATTTTCTGTTTGGCATCTACATAACCTGTGCATTTCTGTAAGTGTGCAGAGTTTTTGGTTTAACAGAAATATTATTTCCATTTACCGGAGTAATATAGCAGTAAGAATGTACATAACCATTTCCAATAGTATGCATGTGAGCAGGTTTAGTGTTTCTATAATACATGAAAGCATAATTCTTTTGCTTTGGCTTAATTGCAGCATTTGTATATTTAACATTTACATTTTCTTTTGATGACAACCCGGTATTCTTATCAACAATAACATGTTCAGTATTTATAGCAGTTTTAACTTCATTCAAACATGTAGAAGTGCTAGACAAGTTTGAATCAAAACTATGTGAGGCTTTTATGAAAGTGATTATTTGGAATACATTATCACTAAAAGAGTCAAAATCTAACCCTTTCTTATTTAAAGGACTTTTATGCTGGGATAGCATAACGTCTATCATCTTTCTACCATAAGAAAAGGTTTTAAAATTATTTTTGACTTCAAGTAATTTTTTTTAGGGAACTAATAGTATTGACATGTTTTTCTAGTTCATCATTGGATGTCAATACTTTGGCATTCAGTTCAAAAATTTGTTTTTTAAAGTTACTATTGTTTTCTTTCAGCTTATTTTTTTCTAGAACAAAGCTACCATTTTTTCTTTTTAGAATAGAGTATTTTCTTATCATAATATTAAATTCTTTATTCATGTCAAAAGTAATATCTTCTTCACATTCATCACTATCATTATAACTATCATTTGTATGAGAAGAAAATACCTCATCATTTGCCATGAGGCAGAGCAAAGCTTCTTCTTCCTTCTCTGATGACGCTTCCTCAACTTCACTGTCTTCATCACTTGAATCATCCCAAGTGACTTTACGTGTCTTCTTCTTCTTGTAATCTGAGGAGCTCTTCCCTTTGTTCTTCCTATTCAATGTAGGACACTCGCTCTCGTAGTGTCACAACTTGTTACATTCATAACACTTTATCCTCGACTTATCAGCTAGTCCCCTCTTTTGTAATTCTCTTTTCTTCTGAGAGATCTCCATGAATTTTATGAACTTCTTTGCATATAGGGTCAGTTTTTTCTCACTAAAATCTGCATCACTCTCGTCAGATTTTTCATCTCCATCATCACTCTCAATTTTCTTTGCTTTCAAAGGTAAGGCCTTTTTCCTTGAACTAGCTTCCTCTCTTTCTTCTTCAAGAGTCATTTCATAGGTCAGCAGAGATCCTATGAGATCATCAAACTCCAGCATGTTCAAATCCTGTTGTCCATCGACCACAGTTCACTTCATGTGTCACTTATGTGTGAGGGACCTGAGAAATTTCTTCACTTTTTTATTGTTAGATTTTGGGTCACCCAAAGCAGCTAGCCCATTCACAATATCATTAAATCAATCCAGCATACTATTTACAGACCCATCCTGTTACATCTTAAAAGAATCATATTGACGATTTAGAATGTTCAGTTTTGACTCATTAACCTTTTTTGTTCCTTCATGAGTAATAATTCGGTTTGGTCAAGTGCACAATAGAAAATATTTTTGGCTTTTCAATCTAATTTAACTAAATTCTTAGTGGCAGAGTCTAGTTCATTATTAGGGAGAGGAACATGTACACCATTTACTAATTTGGTAGGCATATTAAAATCATTTTCAATGACATCCCAAATGTCAATGTTCATGGAACATATATAGGCTTGCAATCTAATCTTCCAATAAGAGAAGTTTGATGCATTGAAAAGGGGTGGTCTAGAGGTAGACTATCCCTCGCCTAGGGTAAAGCTATTTGATGTCATTCTGGCTCTAAATTGTTATATCTATATGAGATTTGTATATAGTTACAAATTTGTGAGCAACCAAGCTCTGATACCAATTGTAGGATTTAGATAGCACCAAGAGGGGG
>LTAE01000854.1:49999-60184 GCA_001647135.1 Pontederia paniculata
TATATATATATATATATATATATATATATATATATATATATGCGCATGCGTGTGTAATGTCTATTTATATTATTTTTAAATTAATCTAAAAACTTATATCTTATTTGAACTTATTATGTGGCTTCTCAAGACGTGACCTCTTCTATCTCTCCTTTTATATATAATAAAGAGTTATTTATTTTTGTCAATCATTATCTAAACATCTTCTATTTTAATATTTTTAAATATATCATATCCTTTTTAGCATAACACACATCAAATTGAAAAAAAAATTTTTGAGCAAGTTATTTAATAAATTATGTTATGACATAAATATTATTTTATTATATTTTTAAACACACTATCGTAGTTATCAATAATATATTAATCAAAATAGGGATATTATGTCATAAAGTAGGATTGAAAAGTTGAAACATAACCCAAGTTAATGCTTTTCCTTAAAAGACTACGAATAGCAAAGCAAATCCTTGGCACGTGGTCATACTAAGAGAGGTACATTGAAAAAGTCTTAGAGATGAAGAATACAAAAGTAGTTTCATCGTCTCTTGCGAGTCATTTCAAGTTGAGTTCTATACAACGTCCACCAAAAATATCTAGTTGACTTTTAGATAGTTTCTAATAGATAAAGCTGAAAAATAGAAGATGAAGAATATATCATGTGCATATGAAATTGATATTTGATATATGCAATAGTTTGCATGAGACCACACATAGCATATGCAGTTAGTGTATTTAGTTGAATCCTATCAAATCATTGGAGAGAGCATTGAGATACAACTAAGTGGATTATCAAGTACTTTCATGACATTTGGTGATGTTGATCCAGTATTAACATGATAGGTGTTTTGGATAATAGAAAGTCTACTTTTAATTACTTTATGATATCTTTAAGAGTAACGGTCTCATGGTTGTTCAAGTTATAGAAATGTATTCTCCAGAGGCAGAATACATTGCAATTACTAAAGCATGTAATGAAATTATATGTGAAACAATTTATGGAGGACATAGATCTGAAGCAGAACGAATATATTGTTCGCTCTGATAATCAAAGTGTTATACATTTGAGTAAACATTTTACTTTCCATTCTAAGGCTAAGCATATTGATATTCTTCATCAATAGATTCGTGAGTAGATTGGATAGAAATTTTATCTTCAAAATATTCACCCAAACAAAAATACATCATATATATGAAAGTCTATACCTAAGGAGAAGACCAAATTCTGTAGGGAACATGAATACTTGGTAGACCCACCACAAAATTAAGAATGGGGAGTTTGTTGAACCTTTATTAAATTATGTGTGGTCCACCCAGTAAAAAAAATAGGTAAAAAGGGGAAAGAATGGACATTGAGTCCAAAGCATCGGGTGATGGTAAAAAAAACATAAAAGGACCGTATGTTCTTTTATTTTGATGAGAAAAAAAGTTAATTGGTTATGAGAAGGATACGGAGAAGTGAGGTTGAAGTCAAATTGAATTTGAACGAGGTCGAACTTGAAGCCGCTATACGCCAAGGATAAAAAAAGAAAAATAAGGAAAAGAGAAGATCTTTTGGAGTTTACTTGGAAACAATTTTTAATCCATTTTCTATCAAACATCAAACAATGGTTATCTTTAGCCTTTTCACCATTCACTAACTTTCTAGTGAGATCATTTTGGCACCTTTTTCTCGTTAATTTGGAGATATAATTATGTGGCATTGAAGATTAGTTATTGAAGTTATTATTGTATAAAATAATAAAATTTGTATGATTCGATTATTTCATAATGAATATTTTGCTGCTCATTCTCGTGATTTTTTTTTCTCTCACGGAGAGATTTTTCACGTAAAAGATCGATTTTGAAATGTCTTTTTTAGATCTTTCTCGATGTCACGGCTATTCACGCACCATTGATTGAGCCAAAGCCAACTAAGCGGTTCTTTTTCGCATTTCCTTTAGTATGATAAATTCTATATATTATTGACATTGGAATATTTAAATTTATGCAATAGAGGAAAGAAGATAATTTCACAATTATTTGTTCAACATTTTCCTAACACACTGCGTGAGACAAAATAACATTTTTGTATCAATATCATAAACACAGTCCTTTCTTTTCAAATGGATAACCCATGAAAACACATTTTCAAGAATGCACACTAAACTTGTCATCTTATTGTGCTAAAGGAACTTTTGCATAACATAATGAAAAAAAATACATATATGATCAGTATATGAAGGAGCTTGACAAAAAAAACCTCTTAAGATGTTATTTGAGAGAAACTTAAATGAGCGTAATTAATTAAATAAGACGCAATAAGAATGCATTCACCCAAAAGTGTAAGGAAGTTATGCTTGGAAACACAATTCTAAAGCATAAGAATGTGTTGATGCTTACGCTTGACTTGTCCATTTTGTAAGGGAGTATGAGCACAAGAATTTTAATGAAGAATTCCACGTTGGAAAAAAAAATCCTATGAATTATTTGAAAATGATTTTAAATTAATATCATTGTGAATGATCTTGTTCTTTTTTTCTAATTCAATTTTTTTATCATACGAAAAATGCAATAATTTTTCATAAGATGTGTAGACAAGTTAGTACGTAGGAGATATGGATTCACATGAAGAACTAGTTTTGTAAGATCCTCAAACGTCACAACAGATTAAATAAAAAAAGGAAGACAATTTATTCCAACTCGTATGGAATTAAGTTCAGACATGTTTGGCTTGACAAAATTTATCACACATCATATTGGAAGTAAATGGAAAAACGGACTATTATAAATTATCACAAGAGAATGAGAGTGATGTCCTAAGCTTCTAGGCACTTTCGTCAAAAACTTTGTTAGACATTAAATATGCTGAAATCTTGCATAAGTAAATAATCCTTCTCGCAATTCACTCAATCGACTTAGATTCTTCGTAACACAATCTTGAAGAAATAAAGGTTGGAAAAGAAGGTTTTGAAGCAATTAATATTTGCTCATAACTTAGTAATGAAAATAAGATCGCAATGAAATTTTGGAACAAAAAAAGAAGATGATGCAAAGAGAAATGATTTTCAATAATAACATTTTCAAATTTCATCACAGCAATAAACATGCCATTTGAGATTGTCACCATTAAATTCTCATTTGATGATTGAGTATTAACAAGAGCATCAACTCTAACAATTAGGTGGATAAAGGCACTAGTGACAAGAATCCAAAGAACACCAGAGGATAAAGAAACTGAATAATTATAAATAATTGCTCTCCTTTTTTTATTTAGACCAACCATGATGAGAAAAAAATTAATTTGTGCTTCTTAGATATTGGACAAGGCTCCCACAGAGTAATGTGGTTGGAGATGAGGTTGTTATCTTAACAACATTAGCAACAAATCCTCTTTCTTTGGTTGAATAATCAATTGTTGGCTTTTCTTCTTGTTTATGAAGATAAATCTATACTAACTTGTGACAATTTTTTTCTTTAGGTCATTCCACAATGTCTTATCTTCTTCTGCATGAGCTACACTTATTTGCATATCTTTTTTTTTTTTTCAAATGAATTGGAAACCCTTGCAATTACTATAGAATTGCCTATGTCCCATAGATCGATCTAAGAATCACCTTCTTTGAACGTGGTATTGTTTTGTCTATGAAACCTAACTTATTTTTTGGCCGCAATGCATTATGCAGTAATGTAAAGCAAGTATAATTATTCTAATTCAACTAAAATGAATTATTCCCTGAATTATCAAATAAATTCAAAGGATAACATGAAGATGACTTGACAGTATAATCCATGATTGTAGATACTTCTGTCTAAGTCAAAGAAAAACAAAAAAATAATTGATTCAGAAAATAGGATCACACTCGCATACCATGTGAAAGACCAAATTTTCATAAAAGAAATCAGAGATAAAGTTACAAATGGATATGATGACATTTGAGTTCTTTTTCATTTTTCTCATTGATTTGAGTTTACAAAGACAAACAAAACAATAACTTTACAAAAATAAAATTTGATATTTTTCTACTAAGATTTGCAAGACATGTTTTACTGATATGTCGAATTTAGAAGTAGAAAATCTAATTTTTTATTCTTTTAATTTAGAATCAGATAATATTTTAAAAAAATGTTTAGCCAAATTCTAAAAGTTTGAATTGGTTTTTTGTAAATATTATTATTATTTATAATAATTTGAGAGATAGAATTCGAATAAAACAAGATAAATGAGTAAACTATATTAATGATTAATGTTAAAATTTTCAAAATTTCACATTTAATAAAAAAATCTATTTTAGTAATATCTCAAAATTTAAAATATTAATTTTATTAATTAATGGTCATAATTTTAAATTTTTAATTGTTCACCATTAATATTTTATTACTTTTTTCTTTTTTGGATAAGGAGAAGTCCTCGACCATGATTCCTGAGACAAGGACCATGAGTTAGTTCCCTATCTCAGCTACCCTAGGCATCCAGGATATCAATGGCCCCAAATACTAAATATAATAGTATAGATAAAAGATTAATTATTGTGAATATCTTAATTAATTATTCAAGAAATTTATTAATAGAAAATTGTTATGTTATCTGATTCTGAATTTAATTATCTAGTTTTATCGAAATTAAAAAGCTGTTATAATGTGATAAGAGGCCTCGTCCCGGCTATTTTGTGCATGGAAGATGAGAATTCTAGCAGAGATCTTATACATATGTAAATACTCAACAATTTATGTTAGGATGAGTTGCTTGATACTTCATCCCGACCCTATTAGTAATGTGATTTTGAGTTCGAACATTTTAATTTACTTTTTAACTAATTCATGGTTAACATTTACTTGTTAGCTATTTATTGGTTTTTTATAGGATGCATCCGACCATGATAGAAGTATATTCTCCAACACCTCATCTACATCCTTGACCTCCAGTGGTGTAGCCAAGAATATTTTTATCGGGTTCACAATTTATTACTAACTAATTAAACTAAAAAAACAAATCACTAAAAAGATATGGGAAAAAAGTTATAATATTAAAATAAAAAAAAATGATTGAATAATTTATTTTGAATATATTTATATTCAATAACAATAATATCATTTAAGAAATATTAAATGCGACTTTTTAAGCATATAGTGTAACACCCAACAATTCCAAGAAATAAAAAATAAATAATAAAAGAATAAAAAGGAAGATAAGTTAAGATAAATGTGATATGATTAGGATTAGGAAGAAGATAAGTATGAGTCAAAGTCAAAGTTTTGTCCTATTATTTGAATATTCCTAGTCCTATCCAAACTTATCTCTAGTAACTAATAAATAGTAACATTTTAATCAAGTTAATTTCTCTAATTAAATTAAATAGTAGAGTTTGAATTTGATTATGAGTTGAAGAAGCTCTAGAAAACCCCAATAAATAGAGAGGTAGAGGAGGGGGCTCTTATTATTTCTTTCCCCGAACCAAGGCACCAGAAATCTCTTCTTCTTCCTCTCTCTATCTCTCTCTCGTCTCTCTTTGGGAAATCTGAAGAAGAAGAAGAAGAAGAAGAAGAAGACAAAGGCATCATGAGGGAGGGAAGGCACAAGGATCTAGAAGAAATTAACTGCAAATCAAGGTATGTAAGTTAAAGGATCAACCTTAGAATACTACATATATTGATTTAATATAGGGATGATGCTAGCATCGATGACCAGACACAGACCGTGTCTTCCTTGCCACTGCCTGGGTTCACGCGACACCGATCGTGTCGACGAGGATGCAGGTCATGTGCCACTAGATAGTGAGAGGAAGATCAAAAATGGGTCACGTCGCCATCGAGCATGGATCATGTTTGCTTGACTGCACCGTGTCCTACCTAGACACGGTTTGTGTCCCCTGCATGAAAACAACCACGTCATTCACACCAACCGCGTCTCATTGAGCAACATGATACGCTGGGAACACAGCCCCTCGTCTTCCTCGGACGCGGGCCATATCTCGCATACAACATTGGAGACGGAACACGAGCCATGTTGCACCTTGACATGACCGGTGTTCCACGGGTCGAGGTAAATGTAAATAGAACTCTAGCACTAGCACGACCCAAGTTTTACTCGACACGGGCCGTGATGACCGACACTGGACGTGACTCATTTCTGCTTAGGAAACGAACGCGTTGGCAAAATGGACCATGTTGCCTCCAAAGCGGATTGTTTCCTAAATTAGAAGATGACTTCACCATTCCCTACCCCAAGGAGATAATATATTGACAAGGAGATACATTATTGTACTATTCCTTTATGATTGATTAATCATACTACATATGATATATTACTACGATATATATACATATATATATATATATATATATATATATATATATATATAGTATGGGTTAGCTATCCTACCATGACATTGAAGCTCACTATAATCATAAAGCTCACATAATACTCAAGATGTGATTCCAATGATCAATATTGGAAAATGTGATCAGAGTGATGCTCAATCAATTAATAATGTCAAATGGATCGATAAGTTCATGATTTTCCTGATGTGTTCATTGACATACTTCAAGGATTACCACAAGAAAATAAAAAAAAAATAGGTTTGGCATTAAGCTTATGTTAGATAGTGCACCAATTATGAAGTCATTGTACAATGTTGTATAGATGGAAATATACAAATTAAAGACATCATCTAATCAAGTGTGTCCTAAAAGAATGGTTGAGTCCAAAGTGTAAAGAAAGAAAAAGAGTTACTTAGAGTATTCATTCATTACATAATGTGAAACAAAGTGACCATCAAGAAGAAATATTGTTACCATGTATTGATGTCTTAATCAATTGGTAAAGATATTAACACTCTAGAAAATTGATTTATGAAGCTAAAAAGGAAAAAAAAGATAAATTCTTATATACTAAGTAATGGCGATGGTGTCAGCATCGATAAATTGCATCTTATAGTGATGAACACACCAACTAAGTAATGATGGTGGCATCATATTAAAATGAATATTAATGCAATACGAAAGAATGTCTGTGTATGCTTCAAAAGTAATGAAGTGTGAAAAGAGTTGTTCAAACCCATGACTTAGAGTGAGTCAACATTGTATTTGCATTGTGAATATGGCAATATGCCTACATTGACAAGTGTCCAAGGTGTACACAATCTCCAAGAGTCTAAAATACATCTTCTCCCCAATAAGAATTGAACATCGGGAGAAGATAAAGATTAATGTTTTAAGAAACAATAGATTTTCCCATTCAACATTATGTAAAGAAAGCAAACTTGACTGTCGAAGTCCTAAGTCGGATACGAGAAAGATAAAAACATATCAAGGGTGTGCCATTGGATCTTATTGAAGAGCATTGAGAAATGTGGCCAAAACTTTATTCGAGAGAAAGATCAGTATTGATGGTATAATATATAATTTAATTAGACCTTATGAAAAAAAAGAGAAACCAAAACTCGAAAGCAAGATCTAAAATTCGAATGTAGGATTTTTCCCATATCATAAGAAACATATAGTGTTTCATTTAAAAAAAGGTAGATATCAAAGTTGCGTAAACAAAAGCATGGTGGACCTTATATGTCTCTTGCATCTTAAAACAATAAGACTCTTATGCACACAACAAAAGTTACTAATAAAATATTAAAATAATTTTTAATTAAAGCATGCATGAAACTTATTTATAAATATCCTATGTATTAGGAATAATGTAGGATAGAAGAAATTTCTTGGACCTATCGTTATTGAGCAAACTCAAACGAAGAATGAAAACTTTAGGAAAAAAAAACTCACATTGACCAAGTAAGATGAAAATGAATCTCCTAAATTAGAGATCACAATTTATTGAGAATCTCACTAACACAGGAGTCATGAGATTTAACATGAAAAAAAAGTATGGAAATATAAAAATATAGTAAGTGTTAGTAAAACAAAAAGAATGTTATGATTAGATAGAGACTTAAAGAACGATAACAAATAACATGAAATTATAAATCTAATATGATGAAGTACGTTCTTGTGACTATTAATAGATATTATCACGATGTCTAAAGGAAATGCACATATACAATTGCTGAAAAAGATAGATGGTTCTAATTATCAAAATTGTATCATAAAAACATAATTATATTTATCGAGAAATTCAAGGACGAATTCTTATTTAAGGGGTAGAATGTAATATTAAAAAATAATAAAAATAAAATAAATAAAATACCACCGCCTCAAAACACTTATTGTGAGGAGAGGACATTTTAAATGCCCATCACCTCTTCTCTCATCCAACGAGAGAAGAGGAAGCGTGTTATAAAAGGAGGAGCACGCCACCTTTCCCATGAAATGAGCCGAGAGGAAGGAAAAGAGATGAAGAGAAAAGAATTGGAGATGAAAAAAAGAAAAAGGAGAGAGGAAAGAAAAAAGAAAATAAAAGGGAAGAAAAAAAAAGAAAAGGAAAGAAAAGGAAAAAAAAAGAAAGTTGCGACCATAATCAAACTCGAAAAAGAAGATTGTAGAAGAACGATGGACTAATAAATTGAGGTAATCGAGAATCAAGGTTCGCGATGTCGCTGCGCTTGATGGAAAGATTGCACATGATATATGTATAAAGTTTTGTATAATTATTAAGACATAATATTGATTATATTTAATTATTAAAAAAAAATTCGTTGTTTACAATTTTATATCGTATATTGGTCATTGTCATACAGTTTCCCGATCTACCTGGCCGCATTTCGAATATCGCTTCATCCGCGAGTCGAGACCAAATTTTGGGGCGTTAATACAAGGAAAAAAAAGTGACATGAGAAGAACCGAAAAGAAGAAGCAAGACATGGAGAAAGAAAAAAAGGCAACTACGTTTCTATTTTTTCAATAAAAATTGATTGCGGCTAATAGGTTTTGAATCATAGTGGATGCAATTAATTATGTATCTACTAAACTATTTCTAAAAAAAAGATATCGTACGTGTTTGCGACCTTCTATGCATGGTCATAATATTTTTTTAAAGATAATAAATATATAGTTATGATTTTTTTCTTTAAATATTACGAACATTGAAATATATATGTTGCAAAGTGGTTGCAATATTTATAATTTATTTTCTTCAAAAGCTTGAAACTATTTTGGAGACGATGTAGTTGCAAATTCGATACATCGTTATTACCAAAGTTTAGTGGTTGCAAATTATGGTCGCAATAGATGATTTTTTTTCTAGTTTATAAAAGAAATATGTGAGACACATCTAGTAGGTAAATGCACTTAGTCAAATAACGAATGGTGTGTTAACATATTAATCACTTTTTGTTAGGTGGGACTGTTGAATCTAGATTTCCGAGAATATTTTGATGATCACAAATTTGTAAGAGAACTTAGTTTGTAATGATGAACTTGTTGAGCTGATTACTGTAACAGGATGTTTCAAGTTCAAAAGTTGATTGGTCGACCAAAGCAAAAAGAATGGACGACCTATGCACATGGAAGACATTTCATAAGAACTACATGTATGCAGTGGTCGTCCTAAGATTATAGAATGGTCGACCAATATTGAAGAAGAAAGCATGAGAAGAGGGATCAAAGGTTGATCGATCATCCAAAGATAAAGGAAGGACGACCGAAGTAAATGGCTTAACGGGAGAGGTCACCCGATGATGAGAAATGGACGACCGAAGGCAACACCCTTACAACCAAATATGGAGAACGGACGGTCCAAGGAGAAGTGGACGCCCAGAGAAGACTTAGCCGAAGAAGGAGTCTTGGCTAAGCAGAGAAGAGGTCGCCCGAGGTTGAAGAGGGGATGACCGAAGGTATGAGGATGAAGGCAATGGACGTCCAAAGGGATTAGGGTGGAGACAGTGGACGACCAGTAGATTGCCAAGGTTGAGAGTGGACGTCCGAAGGTTCTAGTGCAGAAGCAGTGGACGACCAAAGCATAAGACAGACAAGAGAGTGGTCGACCGCAGGTTGAGTGCGGGCGACCGATTGACATCAGGTGAAGACAAGGGTCATCCGAAGTCTTGGTGAGAAGACAAGCGGGGTGTCCAGGAGTTTGTCAGAACTGATGGAGGCTGAGGATCAGACGACCGCAAGATTGGCGGACGATCGATGAAGTGTCAGAGGTCGTCCAAAGTCTGAGGAGACAGAAGAGCGGTCGACCAGGAAGTCTGACAGAAGAAGGAATGAGCGTCCGAGGAATCTGGCAAGGTGTCAGTGGACGTCCAGAGAATGTCTGGA
>LTAE01000855.1:0-14635 GCA_001647135.1 Pontederia paniculata
ACCGGCGAGCGCGGGCGGGCGGGCGACAGGTTGCAAGCGCGGGCGGGCGAGCGGAGGAAGAGGGGAAAATAACGCGTAGAAAAAAAAATTGAGACTAAGGGGGATTTTAGGCATAGGAATTAGTCGTCGCCAGTTCTGTCGCTATCAATGACAACCATTATCTGTCGTTATTTTTGCCGCTAGATTGTCATAGTTTTTATAAGAAAAAAGTGGTTAACTTATCTTGTCGTCGCGCCATCATTAAGTTATCACCATTAGCGACAGCTATTTCCGTCGCTAATCCATCATATTTTTGTAATGTATGAAAGTTATTTATCGTATTTTCGTATATGGTTTACCCTATTGAAGTATTTGATATTTTACATATTGGGCTTCATTGTTCATAGGAGAATTGCCTCTCCCATTTTTGTTCTCGTAGAAGAATAGGACAATGAATATATGATGGCATATGCGATGCGGATGATCGTGATGTGGCAGCTTGCACATGAATAGTCTGGATTAAGTCAAATCTATTTTATTTAGTTATGACTTAAAAGAATAATGTAAAAGAATATTTTGTTTGGTTAGAATATTGGATTAAGATTTCATTTTATAGTAATGGCTTCTGCATTATGTGTTTTGGTCAAAAATAAAGTCAAAGAAGTAAACTTGTAACCTTTCCAAGAGGGCACCTTGCCAGATGGAAGGGGGTGCTTTTGGGGTGTTACACTTACACAACACATTAATTCACACAAGGATAGGTGTAAATAGTATCTATTTATCTATGTATATAATGGTGTGACTAGATGACACATGATTGTCTAGTGTGATATCACTTGGTTTACATTTACTTTATTGTTTAAAGGTGAACCGTGTAAATGGTTTAGGGCCTTGTGCCCCCTATCCACACAGTTCTAAGATTAATTTAAATCGATACAAAATGTAGTATTTATGATATACAGAGGCTAGATCTTTATTTTCGGTTAAGGGAGACATATGGCCTGATACAAGAAAATGAAAGATAAACTAAAGGAGTACATAGATCCTACTGATGGGAATCGAACTTGAGACTTCTTGATAGTCAAGTCGAGTAGTGAGACACTACACCACGACCTTGTTCCCATAGAGGCTAGATCTTTGATTCCAGTGTTAGTGAAGCTTGAGTTTAAGACTTTGTGACGTAGCGATAGATCTTAAATGGATAAGATTACAACCTTTGGGCGAGTCCAAAAGGAGGTTGATGGTTCGTAGCACCAACAAAAGCTTAATTTGATAGTTTATAATAGCATCAAGCATGAACTCAAAATCCACCGAAAAGATAACCACAGGTTTCTTGAAATAAAATGAATATTGATTTAGTTTAATAATAAATGAAGAGACTAAGTCTATTTATAGACTTTTACAATTTAATCCAAGAAACCTAAAAACTAAAAAGATAAATGTTAACAGCATTTAGATAAGATTCTAAATCAAACTAAACTAAATATTCTATTATATTTGTGCTACATTCAAATGGTGTTTTGATATCATTTTACATAGAAGTGGATTGTAAGTGGAGGAGATTAAGGAGGTTGATGGCTCCAAAGCATCACTAAAAGCTTGATTCGATACTTCATAGCGCCATTGGCCATGAACTTGGAATCTACCAAAAACATAACCACTCAGATTGTTTGGATTAAAATAAATATAAATTTAATTGAATAATAAATGTATAGTCTAAGATTATTTATATGTTATTACAATGAAAACCTAAACAACATAAAATTCAAAAAGATAAATGTTAGCAACATGTAGATAAGATTCTAAATGAAATTAAACTATATATTCTATTCTGTGTGTCCTACATATCACATTGTTATCTTACTGCATGATCGAGTGACATGCAATTTGGTTATGCTACATTACAAATGCTCTCGGAGAAGACATATATATGACAAAGTATATGTTTATTAGTATCATATTAGGATCAAATTATGTTATATTTATTTACTACAGTTTTATAAATTAATTTCTAATAGATTTTGATAAATAAATTAACATATAACACATCAAATCAATAGAAAAAAAGGTAAAAAAAATTCTTAGAAGGGAAAAAGTTAAATTAATTAATTATATTTCTACTTTGTTCTCTTATTTTTGTTATTCGTTATTTTTTTATTATTTCTTATTTTATAGTGACATTTTAGCCCTTTAAATGACTACTGACATTTCTCCTCCACCCACCCACCCACCTACACACCACCCTCCATCATGATTTTTGTGCCTAATGTGGTGGCAATCTTTCCAACGAGCTTCCTATATCCACTAAAGGGAAGGGGATAGTATTTGATCGTGTCGTAGTAGCCGTGTAAGTGAAGAGCCCGCTCGATGGCAAAGGAAAGCGAGGAACCATCAGGTATGAGTCAAAGAAGGTAGGTAAGTCAAAGGGGTAGTGAGGGATTGCATTTTTTAACAAGCTTCTTATTACATGTTTGCTTATACTATTAGGTGTTATTCTTTAATATGGATATATTGTCTACCTAGAATGTAATTGTGTGACCTAAATGGGAAAATGTTACAACATACCAATTCACCTCATAATGCCATATTGATTCAATGAAAATTATTACTACCTCCTTATTAGAGATCCTCCAAAAAAATTGTGCCTTTACAAACATCTGAAATTAAGTTATCTTTATTTTTGTTTAAATAATACATTTATCTAGAAGTGAGAGAATTACAAAAAAAAATAATCTAGCATGACATGCATTTATGTGTTTCTATAAAATGTCATGTTTAATTTGTTAATATGGTTCTCCATTGATTAACATATGTAGTGATACTCCACACTTAATATTTCTAGCTAGGGGTGAAGGATTAATAAGAATAATCCAAGCAATCCTCAAAATAAAATGAGAAATTTATAATGAACAAATATTTCTATATAATTAAATGATAGTTTCACAACAAGTTTTTAAAAAGACAACTACTTATATGGGAGAAAATATATAATGTAATCAAAGTGTTGTTGTTTCAATAAATTTTATTAAGGAAGTGTGACATGGATATTGATATCTCTGCAATAATAATAATAATAATAATAATAATAATAATAATAATAATAATAATAATAATAATAANTTGTTTCAATAAATTTTATTAAGGAAGTGTGACATGGATATTGATATCTCTGCAATAATAATAATAATAATAATAATAATAATAATAATAATAATAATAATAATAATAATAATAAATCTAGGATAACTAATTAGCATGATTCATATTATTAAGAATTAAATAAAGAAGCTAACTAATTATTATATGCATGTAGCATTGATAGGGTCCTTGGTTGTTGTCGTCGTCATTGTTGTTGGTTGTTGTTGAAAATGAGGTTTGTGCTTGGTGGTAAACATGGAGAATTTTACCCATATGGTAAGTTCCAGAGTAAGAGCGATGCAACAAAGTGTAACCAAAATTGCAATGTAAATCCATCTCCACTTGATTGGTAGTTGTAAGATGGAGATTCCCTTGAAGATATTGATCACAATGAGCACCACCAAGAGAAAGCCCACTAGATGATGGTATATGTTCCAATACTTCCTTTCCTTGTCTACCACTTTTGGTTTCAACCATAGCGCCATCATCTACATGCATGTGTACAAAAAAGATATAATTATGTGTTTGTTGCTACATGGTATTTACATGTATGAATTTGCATAAAAGTTTGCAATAGTTAGAATAATTTTAAGTCATTTTGATAAATAAATATTTTAAGTCAAGTTTAATGTTTTAAACAAAATAATATGCTAGTCTTACTATCGTAGTATAGATTCTAGTTAGAAATTAGATATTTGATTACTAATTTTGCTAATTCATAGAATGTTAGATGTCTTCTATAGATTGTATTTTTCTTATCAATCTAATTATGTTAAAGTGAAGGCTTTTACTAATTTGATATATAATTTATAATACCATAACTAAAATTTATTATTATATGCATATAATAATACAAATTATTTTCCTGATTCATTTTATATTTATTAGCTATTTTATCATTATATTCATCATATATCGATTTTTTTGTCACTTCTAAAAAATTAAGTACTAATAATTGACTATTACACGTTGAACAAATCATTAATCATATCAAACAAAATTTGTAAAGCTTATCAAAATTGCATTTAATTGATTGTCACACAAGTATTCTTGCCACATATAAATAATATTTTCCAAAGATGAAATTGGCATAAAATCTCAATAATAATTTGTAATTATTTGATGACTTTATGTTCTTCTTTTTCCATGAAAGTATCGCATGTATATGTCCTTAAACTTTAATTAAAAAGTGAAATTAGTTACTTAATTATTATATAATAAAAGAAAAGTAAGAATAGGTTCAAACTTATGTATGCTTACTTGTATCGTAGCAAGGCCGAATACAAATATTCCGATGATCCTATGAGCCATAAAGGTTCGGAAATGGAACTTGTCATTGACAAGGGATATGCCAATCGCCCAAGCACAAGTGCCAACAATGAATGCTAAGATTTGGAGCCCTACATGCACCCGAAACCAACCCTTCATAGGAAATGGGGACTCCCTAAAATACCTGGCTACTATTACTCCAACCGGTAGCAAGAAGCCCCAACCAATCACGCTGAGTATCCCATGAGCCTAAGATAAAAAATAGAAAAAGTAATCAAGTAATATTAAATTTAGTGAAAATTGCATGTAAAATTGTACATATAGTCTAAACTTTTCTTTGTTGAATAAAAAATGATCAACTTCCACTCTTTTATCAAATCTAACCTAAACTTCTTTTATTGGATATAAAAACCAATTTTCAAGCTTCTTTTCATATTGTCCTCATAATAACCTTTAAAGAAATTAAGTTTGATCTAGTAAATTCATATGATTAAACGAAAATTATATAGAATATTATTTGTGTATGAAAAGAATAAATTTGGTAAAGATACAAATTTTCAAATTTTTCCATATATTTTAATAATAACTTCTAAAGAAAATTATTATGTTTGATTTGGTAAATTCATATGATTAAATGAACATTATATATAGTATCATTTGTATATAAAAGAACAAATACATAATCGAGTACATTTTTTTTTCAAAAGAAAACTCACTACTAGTTTCATCATTCATAAATTTATATAGTTAATCTCTATTTTATAATTCTTATTGAACAATTAATTTTCATATATGATATATTAAAAAAATTATTATATTTTCTCCTCTTTTAATATTTTAGGTACAAGTCACGTTAATTATATCATATGTGACAATTAAAGTTACAACTTAGGGATAACGGTAATATTGCAAACTAAAGCAAGGTGTCTTGGAGATGCACTTAAGAGAGCCATGGCTTGTCAAACGAAGGATAAAGAAAGAGAAAGATACATCCACAAAGCAAAGGATATGTTCAGTTCATAGCACAACAACTAGTAAACCATCTAGTAAATGATAGATTTCATCTTGAGAGTACAAATGATGTTTAGTAAACCATTTAATAGATTTCATCTTGAGAGTACAAATGAAGTTGATAATTAAATTGTTAGGTGTGACAATGTGTATCTTTATATGTTCATTATTGATATACATATGAATATGCATAAAAATGACGATGTATGCTCAATGTTAAGGTATTTAATTAGATAATAGATAATGATTTGATCATAAAGATCAATTACCTTAAGTAGATTATTAGTCATTTGTCATAGATTAATTGCCTTAAGTGAGACTGATAACTATGTATGCATAGGAAAATAATATAAAAAGTAGGAAAAATGAGGAAGAAATAAAGGCAAATAATGAGGCAATTAAAATTCATATTGAAGGAAATATGAAATAACATAAGAGAAAGGGCCCATCACTTCTCACTTTGAACTCACATCATTAGACCCTATTTTTCACTGAAATGCAAGTATAAAACCCAATTTTCTCATCGTCTTTCTTTCTCATCCGTAAAACACTCTTCCCTCACATAGTTTATGACACCAAAATCTAAGGAAGCAAGATCAAGCTCATCTCCCTCTTGCAATTCACAGCACACGAATAAGAAATTGAGGGGAAGTAGCAAGAGGAAGGAGGAAGGGAAATAGGAGCTGCTGCAAAACACTTGGAAAGGAGGAGAAGAAGGAATTTAATAAGAGAAACACGTGCAAATTTGAGCAAAACTTGAACAAGAGGTATGTAAAGGGAATTCATTCATTTCTTACGTCAATTCTATGTTAACATTGACAATGTTGTTAGGAAAGGAAAAAGAATTAAGGTTAAAGTTAGAATTCATTATTAGGAATGTTCATGCTTAAGGGTTTAATCGTCAATGAATTGAGTTGAATTTGTGATGCCAATGTATGGGTACTTATATTCTCAATGAATGTTATGTTTCTTTATGCTCAAATTGTTGTAATGAAAACACTATGATTATCATGTCAGAAATATTACATATATATATGTATGTATGTATATATATATATATATATTGTGTTTTTAGGATCTCTCTCTTTCAAGTATTACATTACGAAAATTTAAATTAATATNTATATATATATATATATATATTCTTATATTTTCCCATTTCAGAAAGTACCGAAGTCATTAACCTATAAGTGAGGCCCTTGGGTTAGAAGGGACCAGAAGTGAAGGTCGATCGAGAGAGGTTCGACTGACCTTAGACGAAGGTTTGACCAACCCTATCTTGATGTTTTGTTAAATGATTTGCTTTTAATTGTTTAACTTATTTTAAGTTATAAGCCTAGATTGTCCTCTATTTGCACACAAATGAAGAATGATATACTATCTTAAGCTTACTTGTAATCAACGTAGTAGATTAAGTAACGAATGTCACTTATGATGTTAATGATGTGATGTGTGATGATAACCTAGAAGTGAAATGCATGCTTAACTGTAAAGATGAACAATGTGATGTTTGTATTGCTTTTAATATCTTGTAATTAAAAGATGGATTAAGACAAGTCTATTGCACTAAAGTAAAGGCGGAGTAAACATTTGTCACCCAGTTGGCACGGGTAGACACTTCCTTGTATTAAGTTCCTAAAACTCCAAAGGGGTAGAAGGAGGTACAAAGATGGACCTTGACCTCATCAAGTAGAAAGATGGTGTGCACAATGACCTTCAATAAAATAAGATAATAAAAATACATGTGACATGTAAAGTTAGATGATTAACTTCTAAATGTCACATGATAATAAGTTAAAGATGAAGAATTACATGAACGATAAAACTAAGCCAAAAGAGCTACATTGAAAGTCAATGTCAAATATGATGTTCATGTTTAAAGATGCATTATATTGATAATGCTAAATATATGATGTATTATATTGATAATGTCAAGTAAACTAAAGTAAGATGAATTAAGATGTGCATTATATTAATAATTCATAAGCAAGATGAAATATAGTTTTAAAGTTAAATCAATGAGCATAATATGGCTAAGAAAATAATGTAAAGAAAAGAAGGATGGTCATATATTGACCATAAACTTGGGTTAAAACCTAATGATTAAGGGTGTTCACCGGGTCGGATTGACCCGATGAACCCGACGATCCGAACCGATCCAATCTCAATTGGGTCGGATCGGACCGTTGGTCGGGTCAAATTCGAACTGACCCGACCATAACCCGATCACCAACGGGTCGGGTACGGATTTCAATTTTTCGAACCCGACCCAACCCGATGACCCGAACTTTTATATATTTTTATTAAATTTAACCAATTTGTTCTTGATAAGAATTTTATATTACTTTGTATATTACAAATTTGTACTTTAAATCATTATAAAACATTGAAAACAAATATGTTTCTTTATTTTTAAAATATAATTGATGTTAAATATTATAAAAAATAATTAAAAATATATGAAAAAAATTAATCGAATAAATCGATGACTCGACCCGATCCAACCCGACCCAATGAAGGTCGGGTTGGATCGGATTCGATGACTATTTTTTAATCAACCCGACTCAACCCAACCCGAACAAAATCAATCGGGTTAGGTCGGATTTGGGTTCGGGTCGGGTCAAACCCGACCTGTGAACACCCCTACTAATGATATGCTCTATGTTTTATTTGATGTTTATATGCATGCCATATAGGTTATGACATATATGGATGAGATGATTCACTTATTTTTCGATATTTACATACTTTAACGGGACGATTGTCCTTTGTTTTTCAGTCTTGCAGGTAAGAAGGATTGATGGTGCTAATGAGGATGGAATTGCTCATGAACGACAACGCATATGGAGAGTTCGCTCATCTTAGAGTCAAGTTTTTGTTGTGTCATGTTGTATTTTAATCATATTTATTGAAATACTATGTTTAGCCTTCGGGCGAGTTCATATAAGTTCAAACATATGTCAAGTGACCTTTATGAAGAGTGTATATATTTAAAGTCTTGTGCTGATTTATTATTCGTGTCATGATCTTATGTCTTTCGTTAATTCTTGTTCTTTATTGATTTATGTCTCTTATCTTGTTATTATTCATCGGTGTTCATTATAAGTCAACAATCAAGCCGAGTTTTGTTGTACTATAGTGTCTTGGAGATAGCTTTGAGCACGTGGCGAATATCGATTCATGTGCGTGGTGGAATGCATTTTCGGAGCATTACAAAATAAAAGTAGAACCATGATTAGGCAAAGAAGTAAAGGAGATGTAAAAGAAAAAGAAAGGACGGGATAGGTTAGGTTAAATTGGGGGTGGGATAGGCTCATATAAAACACATCATGTTTTGATATAATTTTTTAAGTTGAGGTGGGATAAACTCATATGATACAATTTATTAGAATAAATATTATTATTATTATTATTATTATTATTATTATTATTATTATTATTATTATTATTATTATTATTATGAATTTTAATGAATGTGTCATGCATAATTTATTAACATCATGTCATATATATATATATATATAATCATCATATTTTCTATCTAGTGATTATAATTTTCAATTTTAATAATAAATTATTATTTTATATTTAAAATTTGATGGTACATGAAAAAGTACATTCAAATTTTCGCTTATCATACTTACTTTTCTATGATTTATTCTGCGGTAGTCCCTGCCTACGTCGTGGCCGGATATTAGGTTGATGGTCTCGACGCTGTCAAAGTTCTCCAGCCGCCGGAAGTGCTTCTTGGGCATGTCCCCGGCCACCCGCGGCCCGACTTGCCACACGTGATTGAGCCGCGACGCGTTGTACTCCGGGGGAAGCCCCAAAGTCGCCCAAATCGTGATGGCCCCCGTCGCCCCGTCCAACTCGGCGCGCTTAGCCGCCACCTTCACCTCCACGTCCGATGGTTTCAGATTGCACCCGCTCTTCACGTCCGACGTCACGTTGTAGGTGTACAGCGCCATCGTTCCGTTCGCATGGCTGAAGGCCACGAGGGCCCTTGTGCCCACCATGTGCGGCCGCCGCCCCGGGTTGAGGCCCCACGCCACCCACCCGCCCGCGGTTGGGGGCTTCGCGCTGAACACCACGTCCAGGGTGTCGTGCCCCGTCAAGTTGCAGGCGGAGTAGCGCCACCCGAACTCGGCGCCTAGCGTCTTGAGGCGCTTGCAGTGCGTGACGCCCGCCGCCATGGACGCGTTGAAAAAGGAGAAGCTCTCGTCGCACACTGCGTCGTCCTCCGACTGGAACTCCGCCGCGCTGCGCGTCCAGGAAGCCATGACGCTGCAGAGAAGCAGCAGCAGCTCCAAAAGAGGAAGAGTACGACGATGCATGATGATCATGTCCGCCAAGTATATATACTAAACACAGTACTGCAGATCCAGTCCAAGGTTGAATTCTGCTGTCGATTTCACCTTAATTTAAGCAACAAGGTGGCAAGATTGGTGAATTAATTAAAGCATGCATGAGACATGTATGTACGATTAAACGTTTCCCGATCAGGAATAGTTGCTTTGTTCTTCTTGTCTTTGTTTCTGCGTCTTCTCTTTTTAGTATAATAGTGCCAAGGCAGGAATATTTAATAGTACTGTGTTGAGTTGCATGAAATAGTTTTAGGCTTTTACCTATCTTAAAATCTTATAGCATTTAATATTATAATTAATTTTAAAAACTAATCTATAAAATTTTTTACTATCTTTATAATATTCTTTACCAAATTTTATATTTTTTATTCGATCATCAATCTCGTAATTATGTTACAAAAGTTCAATTATAATAACGTTGGACACGTATGTAGCTTTCGATGCATTGAAAAAACATGAAATAGCTAGCGAGGAGAACATTTGCATCAGCTTTGGCTTTATTAACTTTACGGTATCTGTGCTTTTATCAAGCCATTGCACGTTAATTTTGATGCTTAAGACAAAATGGGACCAAAGTTCACTTATATATAGTGTAATCTACAAGAGAAACAAATCTCGAGAGGGGAATTAGCAAATCTGACATAAGAATTAAGCATATAAAATTAAACACTGATTTTGAAGTTTAGAATTAGTTTATGCAATGACGGTGCAAATTATACATGTAAGGTGCATTTCGATCAAACGCTTTTTCTTCGACTGCTACTATAATATTTAGGATTTCATCTTTGTGATTTTTCATACAAATGAGGATTAAAACTATTAAATGGGAAAGTACTAGCTCCATTTAACATATTCTAGTTTACCATATGTATCCTGGATGTTCTTTTTTTATTTTGGGTATCCATTGGAATTTATATGTTCAAAAACTAAAACTTAATTAATTTACAATCGAGATAAAAAAATGAAACGATATTTTTTTAATTAAATTAATAATTTTAAAAAAAAAATCGAGATTATTATTTCTGTCTATTTTTGGAGTTTGATATATTTTAATATTTGTTACAACTGTGTTTTGATTTGATGTAAATGAATTGACAGGTGACTGGGTTTAAATGAAAGGATAAAAAAAATCTCCTTGTTTAGTTGACCTTTTTTTTGTGTGTCTATAATTCTTCTTTTTCTAAACTTTTGCTTTTATTTTTACGATTTTATAATCTTTCTTTTGTGTGTAATTTATGTTTTCATCAAAAAATTTGAATTAATGTATTTTTATTTTTTTTCTTATTTAAATAAATCATATTAAATTATTATGTCCATACACATTTATTAGTTGTGTTTTAATTATAAATATCGGATGTGTAATCACTCTTCTTGTTATATTACTAAATAAATTATAAAAATATATAATATACTCTAAGTACTGATCTAACACCCAGGACCTCATTGCCACTTCTAAGGCATTTCTTAAACTCCAATGCCCAATAAAATTTAGTAGAATCTTCCTCTCTTATGTTATTATCTCTTTTTTATACCTTCGAAAACACAAGTGGATTTCTTTAGTTTTCAGGATTTGTATTGCTAGAGTCTTATTTTTATTTTTTGAATGAATGCAAGGAGTACTACGAAATTAAAATTTCCATTGAGCTTTGAAAGTTAAAAAAGAATTGTTAATATTTGATGATATTATAATATTAATGTGTGAAAATATTTTTCATTTTGTCAATAATGTTTTTTTGCAAAAAATTTGTTTCTTTACTTTACCATTTTATAATTTGTGTATTATGTGGAATTTCTATTTTTTCGTTAATTTTAGATTATTTATTTTATTTTATTTTATTAGAAAATGAGATAATATTATTATGTGAATACACTTTTATTTATGTTGTGTTTTAATTATGACCTTTATATTGGATGTTTAATTACTCTGCTGGTTCATATTTCCAAACAAATTGTAAAAAATAGCATAATACTCTAAGTATGTATGTAATACCCATAAATTTGTAGGCCTCACTGACATTTTAAGGCCTCTTGTTGGATCTCAAATCTCAACAAAAAGACCAAGTAAAAAAAAATTAAATCTCAAAGAATATTTTTTCTTTCCATCTGATTTTCTCATTTCTCCACCATGAAAATCTAATCATCAAGCACAAAAAAGAAATTGAAAATCAAAATCTCCCCTTTTCTGCCTCTTTCTCCCTTCTCTCTTGTTCTCACATCAATCAAACAAAGAGAAGATTCATTATCGAGAAGGAAGGAGGAGTACGATCCAAGGCAAAGAATGAAAAGATGAAAAGATTTATTTTATCAATGCAATAGGGATCCAAAGATTCTCCCCTTCATTGGATTTCCTGTAGACAAAATCAGCAGCATCATGTGCTGTCCATACTCCCTTTAAGAATTTATCTTGGTGGAGAATCCAATATAAACTAATATGCTTACCCAAAAATCATAAATGATATGTGGATGTGTATATCTTGAAATCTAATTTCTCTAGAAGCTAAAATCACATCAATCCAAAATGTATATAAGTCTGAAAACTAATATGCTATCATGCTATTCAAATGGCTCAGTGTGATGTCTCAAACGGTTTGTTTTGGTGTCCAAAACACTACTAATTCTTCTACAGGAAATGTCCATTTTCAGTATTAAGATCGAGTACTTTTTTGGACATAGAACATTTTGTTCTGAACATCAAAACAAACATTTCTAGACAACATAAAAGGTAGAAATTTTAGTCATAATTTCCTACAGTTTGGATTGATGTGATTTTGACTTCTACAGAAATTTGATTTCAAGATCCATATATCATTTATAGTTTTTTAATGTAAAAACACCTATCCAAAACCTAATTAGAATAGTATGTAGGGTTAATTATTCTTTAGAATATTTTACGTATGCAGGGACTCAAACTTAAAACTTGCTTAAATAATAAAGGACTAATTATCACTCCATTGAAATTGTGTTGCTAATAGTAAGGCTTTTGATCACATCTATTGTGGATATTTAATATGTTTTATGTGTGTAAAATTTAAAACTTGCATATGGTAATAAGAGGAAGGTGAATTGATATATTAAAAACATTTGTTTCAGTTGTATTTGATTTGAGGTAAATGGATTAACAAGTAAGTGGGCTTCGTTAATGACAGTCTTGGAAGGTAATGATGGAAGTCATGTCGGGCCAATCAGCACAATGTTTGAGTGGGTTGGTGTCATGCCCCGAACCCGATGCCTAGTACGTGGCAAGGGTGTTACAACATTTCACTAACTCAAATTCAAACTCAAAAGATACAATAGTTAGAAATACTTCTAACAACTCCAAAATAAAATTAATTTTTGAAATTGTCAAAAATTTTGGCATGACCTTTGCTGAGTACATGCGATATATACAATAGGTTCATAGAGCCAAGCCCAAATCATATAAACACAATGGAATAGAAATGGATAAAAGTAAAGGGTCAGATGCCCAAATAAGAAGTTCACGATACTCCGATGCATAAATAAACAACACAAGAGTCCAAAAGAATAGGTACAAACCTATGAATATGATCAGAATGGACAGCAATATAAGTCTCCACATCTCCAAACTCTCATATACACACACAACCTAATTTATTTTCACTTTTTAGCCCGATGAGCATGCAAAAGTGCTATAACATCAATTCTCGAGGAGTATATCCTTTTTCTCACATACAAAACAATAATAATACGATGGGTGAGCATAAATGGCAGTGAGTGAAAAATAATGGATCCATAAAATATTGAAACCATCCAAAAAAAATTATCGGAAGAACATATTTAAAATATATATCATACATAGCTTCATATATAGAAAATACTTGCAAGCGAATGTAGGTTTGAAGTATGCTATGCATGAGTTGTAACTACGTGTCATGACACCTCGCCATCCGTGAGCACATTCATCATCTGCCATGATTGATGACCACCTTAACCACGTGAGCCTTGGCTCGCCCACACGATGGCATCACACTGTCATCCACATGTAGATCACCTCGACCATGCGAGTCATAGCTCACCCACATGAGGGAGAGCTACCATCACCATCATCATATCATACGTAGATCACCTCGACCACGCGAGCTATCACTCGCCCACACGAGAGAAAGCTACCATCATCATCATCTCCTCACTCCAAGTGAATTACCATGCATTTTCTAAATGCACATGCATGATGTATACATATATCATGATAATTTCTCAAAATAGTTTCTCGAAATTTAAAGTTAGATTATCCTTTTGGATTTATGGCATACAAGCATAAAGACTTCAATTATCAATATCTGAATAACACATCATTCATAAATCCCAAAATAAATCAAACACAAGAGTCCATAAGGAAAACATCAAAAAACCGAACTCACATATCATGACAATAGCTCAAACGACTATCACATCATAAACATAATCATTCAGGTGAGCTAAGAAAATGGATATACTAAACCACTACGATGTGACATCGATCTAGGTTTATGAAAAGTCTCACTCACCTCGGATACGCTCAACCTTGCCGAATCCTCCGCGTCCGAGTCAATTAGTCTGTCGAGAACCTAATCATTATCCAATATTTCAAATTTGATCCGATTATGGTAGGCTTATTAATTATAAATTTCAGATTTCAAGCCACGATCCAAGTAGTTCGTACATCTAGATTTGATTAGTCTACTTATACCTCATGGTTGTAATTATGGTCAAGTAACATGATCATTCTTTTAAATTACTTACAAATCTAATATATATACATATATATATATATATATATATATATATATATATATATATATATATAATAATATATAAAAGGCACAATAAGAAATTGAAAACAATATCCATAATTTTTATTTTTATTCACTTTATTT
>LTAE01000855.1:25657-51120 GCA_001647135.1 Pontederia paniculata
GGGAAAAATGTTTCCTCAATGTTGGCAGTAGATCACCATGAACATGGCTATGGATATGTTTATACTAAATCCAATGACAACATTGTCAAACTGGTTATAAAAATATCCTAAAGTTATAACCTGCGGCTGCTAGTCGCTTTTGTCAGCTTGCAAGTTTCTACCAAATAATGTTAGGAAATATACTTTAATCTAGAAATGCCTTAGTTTGTAGTCGGTCATCATCATGTTAACCCCTTATGCAAGAGAAATAACAATCATGTTCTTTCTCAAAAAAATCATGTTTTAAAATTAATTAAATGTCTACTCATAAGTATTCTAATATCTGTGCACTGTGTCTGAACTTGACTACATGAACTGTGTAGGCAAATGGCTGTCATATCCATTTTACTAGTAGTCACTTGTATATACTAGAAGTTATTCAAGAAGAAAACATGAAGCTTAAGGGAGAAGCAGAACCTAACTGCTTATTTACCTGTTCTGGCATTTCAGATATAATTACAGTTTGATAATTTAGGTTGTTATATAAGCACACTGGTTACAGTTTCCTGCATTATATCCTACATTTTGTCCGTTTATATTTATTTCATATTTTCAGGACTAAAGAAATATAGTAGTTCTAGATGCTCATGCAAGTAACTAGGATGCCCATAGGTATCCAATATGTGCATTATTTTTTGGTTTATTTGTTTTTAAAGAGAACTATTTGACGATAAACCAGGATTGGCAAGCGTAAGAATTGCATTAGAATGATAACTTGGGAAAGATTTAGTACCATTGTCCATGTGAAAAGGTCAAATGTGAGATTTTCTTTTTTCATGGATGAAATTCTAGTGAGATGTATATCCTGCTCCAAAATGATCTAAAAAGCCTTATTTAGGAGATTTAAAAGAGTTTTTGTGGCTATTTGTATTAGACTGAGTTTGTAGAAGTAGAACCTGCAAAGAATAAGGTTACAGATAAATGTCTATTGTCTGTACCTTCATATTTATTTTCTTTTTCTTTTTTATAAAGTTCTTATCTTCTATTTTGAATCACACCATTTTCAGTTTCAGTTTGCTGATTCAAGAAACTACAATATTCCTCTAAAAAAAGCAACGACAATATATTGGAGTGAGAGTTTCAAAGAATATTGAATTCTTATATCAGATGCCCAGTTAGAAATATGAACTATAGTTGTCACAGAATTTATGAATTCAAATACTAGTTTTCAGGAAAGTTGCTTGAAAGTGAGGTACATTCGACATGCTCATAACAAAATTTTGATACTCAGTATCAATCACCATCTCCTGATTTGTGCACATAATGTGATTGGAACTCTCTCAAATGTTACTTCTAGATCTTCTATAGTATTCTTTTAATTGAACCTGCAGTCGTATATCATTATGTGCCACACTAGCTGTGTAGTGTCCAGTTCAGACGTTCAATGAATGAGCCACTTGGAACCTATATTGGTTGTTCATATATATAATAGTAAAATGAATGTACTGCTCGACTATTTGCAGTAATTTACAGCACTTTGATCACGGTTGTCCGATACATTGATTAAAGAATAAAGGAAACACACCCATCGGGCATTCTGCATGGGCTATCCTTTTTTAACAAAGCATTTCTACATCGATAAAACCTTCCCATAAGGCATAAGGGAACTAATCATTTTCTAACAATAGCGAAATCTTCTTCACATACCTTCCTTCGGGATTGATTCTCTTCTAACAACAACTTATGTTTGTGGTTTATTCCTCATCCTTGCGGTGGAGCGTTCCCGATCATTAAAGGCATTCAAAAATAGGAACATCAACAACCGAGCCTTGCTATTTTTTTCATCCTCTGTTGACAAACAATCAATGGCAAAGCATCCCTCATGAGCTTCCTAATGTCAACGAGGGGCATTCTAAAGCATTCTTTACAAGCTTTCAACTCTTTTTGTGAGGCATTGCTAGGGCATTTGGGAATAGGGATGATCACTCAGTCACGTTTTTCACTTATGAGCACACCTATTTTTATGTTAAATATAATCGCATATGGAAACTTACATAACATTTGAACATTAGTTGTAGATGAGCACCAAAGTGTAAAACTTATTTGATTCAGTCTAGATCTTTGAGCATTCTATTTTTTTATAAATTTTATAGACTCTTAAAATTCCTGATCCTTGAGCATAAGAGAACATTCATTTGTGCTTTGAGAAACTTGGAGATCAAAGAGCACATTGTTTGGCAAGCAAAGAGGCACCACGACTCCCCTTTGAGCCGTGTACACAAGGCCCAGCCCAATTTTTACTTTCTTGTTTCAAAGATAAAAGGCCGACCAATCCCCCTCACTTACTCCAGTCACACCATTATTTTTTATATATACCCTCGTCTCCCTCTGCCTCTCCCACGCGCTCCGCACGTGTGTTTTCTCCTCCTCCTCCTCCTCCTCCTCCCACCTCTCCAGCTTCGTCCCTCCCTCCATCGCGTTCTACGGGGAGCACAAACCCTAGACGGCTGCGGCTCGGGCGACGTCCTTCTCCACGTCCTCCGCCCGAGCAGGTTGGCCTCTTAGGGTTCCGGTCGCCCCCTCCCATGGAGGTCGCCGTGGATGGCTTCGCGGCCACCGCGTCGGTTGAGCCCCCGGCGGGCGCCGCCTCTCGCGATGGTGCCCCAAGAGATTCTTCCCGAGCTCTCGAGTAAGATTTTCTTCTTTTCAGTTCTCTCGAAGGTTGCGCAACTCAATCTGTCTTCATGTGGATCGTTTTTTCTTGTTTAATTGAAAGATTTCTTTTTTTGTCACCTGGGAGACGATTTTATCAAGTTTCGGTAACCGGTGGTATTGAATTTGTATGGCGTCGAAAGATGATATTAGCGAAAGAACTGGTTGCAATCTTGGATAGTGTTTTCCTTGGTTTAGGGTTTGCTTTTCTGCATAGCTCAACTAAGAGGCGTGAACGCCCTCGATTGATGATAGTTTTCTTGGTAGTTTTACTAGTTATGATTTTTCTTGGATTAGTTTTTTTGTGTTAGGAAGCTGATTTCTCCTTTGAACTAATAATTACTTTTGAAGAGGCACACTATTCTCAATGAAACTGGTGCAATGTGTTACCTGCTAAGGACTGAGAGGATTTTGTGAGCACTTTTTGTCTACTTAACAAGGGAAAAATGTTCTTTTTCATTTGCCTTTGGAATATTCTTCCATTAGGGGTTGTTGAAAATTGGTAGTTCCATAGGTGTTGTTTGCATGAATTACGACTTATTGCTGCTTTTGCATTTTTTAACCTCTATTGAGATGTTTCCAAATGATTATCAATTCTTTTTCTTTTGCTCTATTCTTACAAGTTATGTTGATTTCAGGCTACTAGATGAGCTTACTTCGAGAGTTTCAGAGGAATTTCTTGTCCTGATGCCAAACTTGCTATCAGCTTTGAGACATCAAGACCCAATTGTTGTTAAACAGTCAATTGCTAGTGGAACAAATTTATTTGGTGCTGTTTTAGAAGAAATTGCACTCCAGGTGCTTTTTGTATAGCAACATATACTACAACCGTGATACATATGTCAAAGAGTTCCTGTACAATTTAAACCAATTTTGGTGTTGTTGGTGCACACATGAAGTTTTTTCTTGTCAGTGGTTCTGTTTCCAGTTACTTGCATCCATTAATGTGCTTTCTAAGATGATGTCAAAAATCTTTTGATCTTTCAAAAAAAACTGTCTTCTTTTGCAACGCGATGAAGTTATCGGGTGTAACTATAAAAGCAGTTTTCTCTTAACAAAAAACTCTAACAAAACAATTATAAGTCTACATCAGGTTAAGAACAGTGCTAACATGCAATTCACTGGTTTATCATAGGAGGAAAGTGACTGTTATGTGAAAATTTTCAACTTCGGTCACAAGAAACCTAAGTTATCACTCTTTTGTCAACCTATTGACAATTATAGGTATGCAAATTTGGAGAGGGAAGAAAATGCTTGGTCAAGATGCATAAACTTCTGCAAAATGTTCCTTTTCAAAAAAAAAAAACCTTCTGCAAAATGTTGATCCAGATCTTTTTAACTCCACTGATACAGTTGGAACTCTAAACTTTATTGTTTTTGGAAAAGTTTCCTCATTATCTTATTGAGGGAAAAATGTTTCCTCAATGTTGGCAGTAGATCACCATGAACATGGCTATGGATATGTTTATACTAAATCCAATGACAACATTGTCAAACTGGTTATAAAAATATCCTAAAGTTATAACCTGCGGCTGCTAGTCGCTTTTGTCAGCTTGCAAGTTTCTACCAAATAATGTTAGGAAATATACTTTAATCTAGAAATGCCTTAGTTTGTAGTCGGTCATCATCATGTTAACCCCTTATGCAAGAGAAATAACAATCATGTTCTTTCTCAAAAAAATCATGTTTTAAAATTAATTAAATGTCTACTCATAAGTATTCTAATATCTGTGCACTGTGTCTGAACTTGACTACATGAACTGTGTAGGCAAATGGCTGTCATATCCATTTTACTAGTAGTCACTTGTATATACTAGAAGTTATTCAAGAAGAAAACATGAAGCTTAAGGGAGAAGCAGAACCTAACTGCTTATTTACCTGTTCTGGCATTTCAGATATAATTACAGTTTGATAATTTAGGTTGTTATATAAGCACACTGGTTACAGTTTCCTGCATTATATCCTACATTTTGTCCGTTTATATTTATTTCATATTTTCAGGACTAAAGAAATATAGTAGTTCTAGATGCTCATGCAAGTAACTAGGATGCCCATAGGTATCCAATATGTGCATTATTTTTTGGTTTATTTGTTTTTAAAGAGAACTATTTGACGATAAACCAGGATTGGCAAGCGTAAGAATTGCATTAGAATGATAACTTGGGAAAGATTTAGTACCATTGTCCATGTGAAAAGGTCAAATGTGAGATTTTCTTTTTTCATGGATGAAATTCTAGTGAGATGTATATCCTGCTCCAAAATGATCTAAAAAGCCTTATTTAGGAGATTTAAAAGAGTTTTTGTGGCTATTTGTATTAGACTGAGTTTGTAGAAGTAGAACCTGCAAAGAATAAGGTTACAGATAAATGTCTATTGTCTGTACCTTCATATTTATTTTCTTTTTCTTTTTTATAAAGTTCTTATCTTCTATTTTGAATCACACCATTTTCAGTTTCAGTTTGCTGATTCAAGAAACTACAATATTCCTCTAAAAAAAGCAACGACAATATATTGGAGTGAGAGTTTCAAAGAATATTGAATTCTTATATCAGATGCCCAGTTAGAAATATGAACTATAGTTGTCACAGAATTTATGAATTCAAATACTAGTTTTCAGGAAAGTTGCTTGAAAGTGAGGTACATTCGACATGCTCATAACAAAATTTTGATACTCAGTATCAATCACCATCTCCTGATTTGTGCACATAATGTGATTGGAACTCTCTCAAATGTTACTTCTAGATCTTCTATAGTATTCTTTTAATTGAACCTGCAGTCGTATATCATTATGTGCCACACTAGCTGTGTAGTGTCCAGTTCAGACGTTCAATGAATGAGCCACTTGGAACCTATATTGGTTGTTCATGCCTTGGGCTAAAGAGTAGTCATAGATTAAATTATTAGGGTTATAAACTTTACTGGTGGAAGATATCTTTTAAATAATATGTCTAATAAGTAAGACAAGTGATCTTCGAAGTTTATTTATTAGATCTCTATCATTTTCAACATTAACTGTGGAAACCATTCAAGACTTAAGAATGTCACCTACAAACATTAACAAAATTTATCTTTGGTGTTACAACTTAGAATAGCACACTGATAATGGTTTGCATGTATTGCATTTTTTGATTATTTGGAAGCATACCTGATATTATCCTTTACATGGAATGGTAGTCTGGCCATACTTATACACTTTAAATGTGAACAATGAAAATCATGATGCAGAAAAGTCGTGAACTGCTGGTACTGTACTGTTCTGTTGGAGATTTGTATATATTACAGTAATTTCATCAACAATCAAATGTATGCATTGACGTTGCTAGTGTATTCTGATACAAGCTATAATCATCAAGTGTCATTTTGTTGTTGACTCCAAACGTTGCTTTAACCTCCTGTTGGATGCATCCAGTGGAAGTTTCTTCCAAGGTTTTCCTTCTTTGGATGACAGTTGATCTCTAATAGTCATCCTTCCTTCCCTCAAAGAAAACAAGAGAATTTCCTTTTGTTATCATCAAATCTACTGTTATAGGATCGTGCTATTAGTTCATGTTTTTGTGGTGGGAACTGTGGTTTGCCTCCTGGTTATTGTAATTATTTCCTAGTTTCTCCTTCTGAAGTGCAAGATCTCTTATCTGCTTGATTAGATTATTTTGATCAAACAATTCTGATCTATGTGATATTAACACATTGTGTTTAAAAAATGTAGCTTCGTAATTGTGGTAAAGTTGACGGATGGCTTGAAGAAATGTGGTCTTGGCTAATTAATTTCAAAGATGCCATCTGTGGTATTTTGGCAGAGGTAGGCTTTTACTTGTTGTATTAGAAAAATCATGAATAACATCCAGTGTAGGCATTTGCCTTTTTGCTGTGATTAACAGCTTCAACTTGTCATTATATTCGACGAACGACTAAATTCTGCGGAATATTCTTTAACTGACTGTGACCAAGGGCTTCCACTCATATCCCATGTGGTTCTGCCTAGTGCAAACATAGAATATGCTAACCCTTAACAGTAGCCAACCATTAATTCTATGATAATTTCCAGTTTTCTTTTTCCTGTTGCCCTTATCATTCACTTGAGGTACTGTTTGTTAAGGGATAAAAGATGACTAGGAACTTCCCATGTTTATTAATATGTAAAAACAAGGAGACAAGTATAGAGAAACTAAAGTATAAAGATGAAGAGTGAGTTACCCACGAGATTGTCCCCAATCTCTTACTAACCAAAAAACAAGGTGTATAATGTTTGTTTTTTGACAAACATGGTGGACAATGTTCTCACTATAATGCCTTTTTCTCCCCAAAATGACACCACTGTGCTGAAGCTATAGAACCCATAGCAGAGCCAATGAGGTGGCCCTCTGACATTTCAGGCCAAGACGGGCACCCCCATCAATGCTCCTGAAGCAATTAAACTATTAGCAATTGGAGACTGTTATATATCACTTAAGAGTTGCAATTAGTTCATTCTTGATGGCTGTTGGATAGACTCTATAAAGGGGTTAATAATTTTGACTAATTCATCCTCACTATTCTTCTTGCAGCCGCGCTCTATTGGAATTAAAGTGCTTGCTATCAAGTTTGTTGAAATTTACATCCTGCATCTTCTTCCTGATGATAATAGTGACAGAGGAGTTACCTCAGAAGGTACTGTGTAAACATTGAAGTTTATATGTTTCATGAAAGGCTGTGCATTTTTACTCATGCTCTACTTACTGGAAAAGATGTACATAATTAACATATATGTTAAATCAGTATATCTTATTGCACTCTCTCAAAAGAGTCTATCTTATTGCATTCTTTCACACAGGATTTGGAAGCTTCTTTAATCTTTTGCAGTTAACTAGAGGTCCTTATTTCTTGGATCCAACTGCCCTAGAGCATGATGCAGACAGAGCCCTTGATCTTCTTCTGGATGTTTTTAAATTGGCTACCACCCTCCGTGGTTCCTTGGTTATTGCACTTATTAATAGGTATGGTTTTGGTGAGCACTAATTGATTCTGTTTCCTCATTTGCCATGTGACAATTCATGCTATGAACTCTTCCAAGTATTTAGTTATATGCTGCGAGCATCTCAATTAGTGTATCCAGTTATGCAGATAATGAAGCCAATTACAAGGTTTCGTTGTTTCTCGATTGTCTTCGAAGTGGGTTATTCTTATCTAACCTTCGTGATGATTGTTGGCATACCAAATGGTGTCTCATAAAACAGATTGTTTCGTGAAAAAGAGTGCTGGCATGTTACATAACACGATAGAGCGACACAATGTGTCCTATTGACCCATTGACAGATAAACCATCCTATTCTTGTAAGATGCTGGAAAAGTGTGCCAGAAAGAAAGAGGAGAAAATAGTGGGGCAACTGGGTTGAAGGACTAAAATACTAGATCAAACCACCAAATCCTGCAATTCTTACTGAACTTGATGGCCAATTGGTTAATTTCAAACCACCAATTAGTCCTTGAAATTTTTTTTTTGAAATTTAAACAGTTTCAAAAAAAAAAATTCAAGGACTAATTTCAACTCAGTCCAGTGAGTCCAGTATGGATGGCATAAGTTCTCAAAGTAGTCAAATTATGTTTTCAGATATGGTATCACTCCCACAAATTCTCTTTCTTTTCTCACTTCCTCTGAACAAAAAGTCCTCGAGGTTCCTAAAGGTTTGGAGAAAGGAAAAATGTCTTGTCTGAAATATACCTCTGCCCGTGCGCTATAAATAGATAAGTTTGAAAATGATACGCCTTAGTCTTCAAATCTTTCAATGAAATGACCTCTCTTCTATCTTGTAAGTAGTCAATTCAATCATTCCATTTCCATTCCTCATTTTCCCCGGCTTAGAAGTTAGAATTGCATTAGGCTTTGATGAATCAATCTTTGCTTGGATAGAACTAAAAGTGCAATAACTTGATTAGTCCGATATCTTGTTAGTGCAAATGTCACTAAACCATGGCACTGCCACTTGTATCGTAAACTTTGACTGGTTTTCTTCCTTCTGGGTTTCTTTCTGAACCTGTTTTTGCAAGTTTGTGATCTGATCTGCTTAGCCTGTGCATCTGATGTTAGTGAGCACCTGATTTACATCACTTCTTAGGTTTCTAATTTTATTTTACCGCCAAATTGATGAGTGCATTGCTTACTTAGTTATATACATTTTGAGATAGGCAATCCAGTTTTTGGGTTTCTCCATATATTTCTGGGATATGAAGCACAGCTTTTGAGTGTTTTTTTCTTCCTTTTGTCTTAATAAAGTTTTGTTGTGCACAAAATGCCTAGCTTTTATGACACCATAGTTTTGTGAAAGAGAGAACTCCTAGCTGGTGAAGCATATTGAATTAGTGATTTGCGTCGTTTTGATGGCATTTTTTAGTTTTTAAACATTTCTAGTTCGGATATTGATTGTGTTTTACTAAACTGTTTTGAGATATGTGGCAATATCTAGTTAATTATCTTATGACTCAGACTGCTTATGTGGCTTCTCAATGACATTGCTATTTCATTTCCAGTCTTGCAGCCATCGCAAAGAACAAACCTCTCCGCTACAATCTTATTCTTAATGTACTGCTGGCTTTCAATCCTAATTTTGAATCACTTACAGAAGGTCATGGCGTTAGCATTCGCTACTCCCTGAGAATTGTTTTTTTAGGATTTTTGCGCTTTAATCATCCCATGATTACAGAGGTAAATACTGCTGCTACTTTTGTGGATATCATGATTATCGTTCTACTCCTTGTTATTACTTACTGCTTGCTGCATGCATGCTTCGTCCTATAAAATCCTGTGTTTCCAGCATCCCTTGGTGAGATGTGGGATGCAGGACCCTTTCGTAACATGTATTTACCATTTGGTTTGTTGCATGTGTGATGATCTAGAAGCTACAAAATTTCCTTGATCTTTATGAGTTTTAATGATTCAGCATTTTCTTGGTTCACAACCTGAGTGGGGGGAGTGATGTTGCTTTGGAGAGTGCCCACGTTGGGCCTCCTCTCTTTACTTTTTTTGTCATCTTTACCATACACATTTGTACATCTACATCCGAAAGTTCCAATACAATATGGATGACTACCTAACCTAGTAGTCATCCTTCTTTTCTTCAAATAAAAACCTCACATTTCCTCATAGTGTCTCTCTTATCATGCATGTTTTTTGTTATATGTGAAGAATCGTGCATTAATTTGTTTATCTTGTCTGGAATTGTTTCATGTTTGATTTTATGCTTTAACTTTCATATTACATTATCTGCTAATTCTTTCCCTGAAACTATTCTATTGTTGTGAGTGTTTTGTTGTTCATATTGTTTCTTGTTGAAAGCTTCATAAACATATCATAAATACCTATGTAATAAGGCAACAAACAGGTTTAATGTTGGAATACCTGCTTATCTGTATCTTTCATGGGGAAACTCTATGTTAATAATCATTTTGAATCTTTTGATTACATAACTAAAATTTTTATTACCCAGAAAAGGATCTCATTGTGTGTATCATTTTCTTACAGTCGAGAGAAAAATTATTGAGGTCATTACGGACAATGAGTCCTGGCGAATCAATTGATCAACTTATTCGGCAAGCAGAGAAAATGTCAAGAGCTACTGAGCGCATATCTCGTGATATTCGAACTATAAAGGTACACATGAAGAAAATTTTCTTCTCTGGTTATTTACCTGTTCTAAGTATCCCGTATATTCATGTAAACCCTTTGCTACCAGGATGAACCTTTCTCTTTTCAACTCTCTGGCTCTGGTGATCTCATTAGAAAGAGACCTCCATTACTCTCTAGTGATTCTACTTCTGATGACTTGCCCTCTAAGAGATCTCGATTTAATGCCTTCGCTCCTACTCCAATGGAATGTGAACAACAAGTTGATGATAATGACGAGGGAACAAACACTTTTACTTCTAACTCTCCAATAAATGGTGAATTGACGCCTGCTGAAAAGATGATCGCGATGATTGGTGCTTTGCTTGCAGAAGGGGAGAGAGGTGTTGAGTCACTCAAGCTTCTTATCTCAAATATTCATGCTGATCTTTTGGCTGATATAGTGATAGAAACTATGAAACATCTACCAGAAAACCCAACTCTACCATCTGGTTGGCATGGTAAAATATCACCAAATCCACAGAACTCTCCACCTAGAAGTTCGCCACTGAGTGCATCGGCTATGTCTGCAACTGCTTCTCTTCAATCTTTACCTACTGAACCGGCATCAACAGCAGTAGGTAGCAGTGGAACAAGCACCTTAGTGGATGATGCACCTTTTACTAATATACTTCCAGATACAAAGCGGGACCCCAGAAGGGTATGTTCATTTGAAGATCTTCATGTCTATTCTTAATCCATGTTCTTTTAGTGCATAAGGTTGATAAGTGTGTCTTTTGTAATTTCTCTTATACTAACATACTTTAGCTTTAGGATCCTCGCCGACTTGATCCACGTCGAGCAGTTGCACCTGTCGGTATACCCTCTTCATCCTTGAACTCGGAGAACGTCAACGATGGGCAACCTGGCCCTGATTATTTACTAAGTAAATCTTCTCCTACTCCAGAAACTATCAAGGTTGAACATGCTCCCATGTCATCGGCCTCTAAAGTTGATGTGGAAACATTTGAGGGCTCAATCGATCATTTAGTTTTAGATAGTTCAGCAGACAGCCCAAAGATTTTGGATGATGTTATTAAAGTTGAATCATCTTTGGATCTCCGGGCCTCCAACTTGAACCATTTGACATTAGTTGCTACTGACATAGAGCTAGCATCATCTACACCTTCAGCCATTGCTGGTGATGGTGATGATGATAGGACACTGGAATCAGATGAACATGCTTCGTCTACCTCCGAGGTGTTGATCCCTGAAAATAGTTGTCAGGATTTACCCAGTCTTCTACAGAATGTTCAGTTTTCAGATGAGCAGAAACAGAAACTGCACAGATTAGCAATTACACGAATAATCGAAGATGAAAAGCGTAAGAATGCTACAAGGAATGATAATATAAGGCTTTGTTTGCTTGCTCGAATGGTTGCACAGGTAAATCTTATTTTATTTCATGTATATTTCTGCTAATACTTTATTTTGAAGAAATTGTGCTAACAGACTATGCATATGTTGTTCGCATACGTACAAAAATTGCATGTTTAATTAATATTTCTAGACATTACGGTTTTCATGTTTAAATTATTCAAATTTGGCTAGTTTTCTCTTGTAAGCTAGCTATTTTTGGAATCATATATTGATGTCCTTTTGTGTTGTTCTTTTGTCAAATATTTGTTTCTAATACACTGGTTTCAACTATTAGATGCATCATTGTAATGCAGGATAAACATTTTGTGCATGTACTTCTCCCTTTCCTGTCTCAAAAAAAAACAAGAATTGGTTTTGACAAGGATAATAAGAACAGATATCTAGAAAGTCTTAGGCCCAAAAGAATCTCAATTTTCTCATTTTTCTCAATGTAAAGTGATATTTTAAGAAGTATGCATCCTTTATTTGTGTTGTTTGTGTGATTTTACCTTTTTCCGCGGGGAGCGGGTGGATGCTTTTATTTCCGCTGGTAACCTTCTAACTTGAAATGTTGGGTATTATATCAGTACTTTCAGCACTAATCAAGCAAATTATTATTCTTAATGTAAATTAAGTTCACTCTGTCAAAGATGCTAGAACGTTATTAATGTCTACATTCATGAACATTGTCATATTGACATAATTGATTACATCAAATGCCACTGATATTTCTGTGTTGGTTGTCTAGAAGTGAGGAAAAGATGCAGAAAACTAGATGCCTTTTGTTGTAATAAGGCACTGGTGGTTATGTGGTTTCCTACATTCATGAACATTGACATATAGACATAATTGATTACATCAAATGCCACTGATATTTCTGTGTTGGTTGTCTAGAAGTGAGGAAAAGATGCAGAAAACTAGATGCCTTTTGTTGTAATACGGCACTTGTGGTTATGTGGTTTCCTCTTTTTACTAAACCTTTGCTGATATTTTATCCTTTCCTTTGTGTCTCGGGTTAACACATAAACTATGAATGTTGGAGTGGAAAATTGGATTGTGTTTCCGCCCTCTTTTCCCGTGATTCCTTCTTTGTGGGTCTTGTTTTTTGTTTCCTCACTCGCAGTTTTATGATTTTTTACTTCTACCCCATTCACATTTGTAAATTTGCAGTACACATAATTTTAATACAAAGTGGATGATTACCCAAATTATGTAGTCATCCTTTCCCCCTTCAAAAAATGATGAAGAATATATTACTTAGATTCTGTAGATGTACAATAACAGTGATAGCAGCACATCGACTGAAGTTAACCACTGTATACTAAATGTCAGAGAGGTAGGTAAAGAGTTCTTTGTGCATGTTAAAGTTTACCTGTTGGTTGTAAATCATATAAAGATGAGAAAGGAAACAATGATATAGTGGGAGTTTTGACAGCCGGATGGAGAAGGTGAAAAAGAATCGAGGATGAGTAAATATATCCCAGTGATTTTATTGTTGAGAATCCCAAAGAATTAATCTTTATTTCACTTCCAGGGCCTACAGTCAGGAAAGTCGTGTTTAGGTATAACCTTGAGATTAGCTTTGTACTTCTTAACTACCAAAACGTTTGTGTTGTGTCACTATACTGATTGTTGACTTGATTCCAATAGATCTGGATGACTGACCATGAATAGTCATCCTGTCATTCCAAAAGTAAAATAAGACAACTTGAAGCCCCTGTTTTCAGCTAGTTACCATCCACTTTTGGCCAATTAGGTTTTCCCTAATTGAATTGTTTGGTTGCTCTTTTCAAAAGCAAAATTGTTTGGTTGCTTGCAAAATCTGCTGCATTTTCTTTTGCAGCAGGAGAAATTACATTTTACAGATTGTAACCATATTTGTTTGTCCAACTATTCTTTTAACAATGAAACCTATCAAAATTATTCATCTTGCTTTTCGTTATTTGCTATTTTATGTTTTTTTTTTCATTTTTGCAGCTGGATGCTAGTGATGACATTGTTAAATTGTTACTACAACAGATAATCTTGGATTGCCCACAGCAGAAGGTATTCAAATTGTAGTAACTATTATGTTTGGTTGTCACTTCTACTCCTGTGATATCGTGTTTTCCTTTGACTTCCAATTGCAATTGCCATAGATGTTATTTGATGAACTGTAGCGTATGATCTAACTTGAGGCAATGTATCTTGTGATTGGTTCTTTTATAAAGATCGAAGTCCTTAAAGACAAAAGGAGGAACCTGATAAGAATAGAGAAAAAATGAAGAAACATATTTTTTTTTTGAGGAAATCAAGAAACATAATTAGGGTTAGTTGATTGTGGTTGATTGAGTCAATCAGCATACACTAAACCACAGATTTACCTATAGTTATACAGGAAAATTTGAGGAAATATCAAAAGGAGATGTTTCCGGAGTGTGAGAATCACATATAATTAGACCTTTTTTCCCTAAAAAACATGTAATTAAACCTTTACTTGGACTCCCTTCTTTCTGGAATTTACATCAATTAAAGCTAGTAATAAGCAAATTTTATATTAAATGGGATTAGTAAAAAAAGAAGGTTCTGGGAACGAGAGTGAAGTTTTCATGGGAATGTTCAGCCTCTAGACTGATTTTGTTAGTCAGGGTTATGACTTTCCTCTCGGTCAAACCAAAAAGAGTCTCCTCATTCTCTTGTCCTTGGTCCACTCTTCTTGACTTCTTTCTTCTGTACAGGAATTATTTGTTTAAGAATTGTGAAGCCATCTCTTCTGTACAGGAATTATTTGTTTAAGAATTGTGAAGCCATCTCTTCTTGACTTCTTTCTTCTGTACAGGAATTATTTGTTTAAGAATTGTGAAGCCATCTCTTGTTTTTGAAAATATGATCACATCAGATCGACTTAGATATGTAGTTTGTTCATTTACATTGAGTTATTTATGTAGTTAGCCCTATCTGGAACTTTTTCTTTGGAGAAATAACAAAGATGATTGTTAAGGTCAATACTCAATATTCATTAATTTATTCATAATCACCCACCTTTTATTATATCTGGAAAATGTGGGTGGTATGTCGAATTGGCATTGGTAGCCTAGAGCTATGTCATGTTAATCAAGTTAATTCTGAATGAGACCAGTAACTGCCATATGTGCGCATATGTATTCCAACAAATTTAGAACTACTCACATGTCTTCTTATTTTTCTTGTAGGGTCATGAGCTTGCTATGCATATTCTCTATCATCTGCATAGTATCATGGCAATGGAATTAGATGAAAATTCTTCATCCACTGCTACTGCTAGTTATGAGAAATTTCTTCTAGCAATTGTGAGTAGCTGTTTGTTGTAGTCATTTGTCTTTCTCTGTAATTTGCATGTAACTTTTCCTTCTTAACCTTTTAATTGGCAGTCCAAGGCAGCCCTTGATTCATTACCAGCTTCTGACAAATTATTTAGTAGACTTCTTTGTGATGCTCCGCACCTACCTAATTCAACATTAAAATTACTAGAAGATCTTTGTCAGTCACATGGTTATGATCAGAATTTGAGAGATACTCGTCATGGTGATCGTATCACTCAAGGACTTGGTGCTTTGTGGAACATCATTTTGGGGCGACCTCCTTACCGACAAGCTTGCTTGGATATTGCATTAAAGGTAGTACTTCTAACAGTTCTTCTGAACGAACATGAGTTATAAATTTGTGGAATTATTATATCCTAGCAATTATGGAAGTAATAATCAACACAATTAGCCAACTCTGTACCTTTATTTTTCTTGATCATACATGTACATCTCCACGCACTTGTCATATAAATATATATGTGTGTATATAAAACGTGGATGACTAACCTTTTAGTCATTCTTTTACCTTTAAAAAAGATGAATTAGCCGAATGCCAAAGAATTGTGCTGAAACATGTAATCATGTTATGTAATCTAGTTGTGTTCCATCACTTCCTAATGTGAAGCTTGGTTTGCAGTGTGCTCTTCATCCACAAGACGAAGTCAGAACAAAAGCTATGCGATTGGTATGCGCATCTACCTTTGGTGCTTTTCCTTCGCTGTCCTGGAATTGTATCACTAAGAACCTCCTGGGATATGCACATTATAAATGGGATATTATAACTTGTGTAGCTTTATCTCCTGAATTTTATTGTTTTATTATTCAATGGCTTCTCCAGGTTACAAACAAATTGTATACTTTGAAATATGCATCTGAGATTATTGAGCAGTCTGCAACAAGTATGCTTTCATCAGTTGTTGATCCACAAGTTCCAGAAGTGGAGATCAGGCAAACATACACAATTGATCAACAAATAGAAGTAAGATATTGTGCAGTGTCATATGTTTTTACTTTCTATAATTTCACATTATGTCAGAGAATTCATCAACTTAAAAATAGTTCTGGTCTGTATGTGGTTTCCCTCAAAAAACATCTGTATCTTGGTGGAAGGATATAGTACTTTTCAAGTTCGTACTACTGGAGGAAGGTTTTTTTTTTCCACAGAACTGTGTTTTAAAAGTCTTTCTTTAGCTCCGTTCATTCACTCACAATGCAAATTAACCGCACAAAAGCAAGATGCCATGCTTACTTATCTGATTAACCAGTTGGTATGTAAAATTGGCTGATGTTTAGATGCTCCACCATTGAGGAACTGGCAACTATAGCTTGTAAACAGCTTTTTTCTCAACTCTTATCACTTTTTATTTCTGGAAATAATAATAAAATGACAAAGAAAAATTGTCTGTTTAGCTAGATTTGCTCTTTTGACCTTTTCCTTCCCTAGTTTTGTTGTTACTGTTTGGTTTGCCCTTAAGTGGCATTGTCAAGGTAAGCTGGTTTATCTTCAGGTCCTCTAAGCTGATTTTTTTTTCTTGTTGCCAGTTTTAAGGGAAGGATGAGTTTCCTCGTGGAAATATACTGATATTTGAATATTTGATCTTAGCAGTCATGAGATATGCCTGTGTTTTACTTCTGGAATTAGCTAGTTCCATTATATGCTTGCTCACTTATATGTATTGTGTATCATGATTGTATCATTCATATAATAAATAATTAGTACTTTGTAAATCAGACGGCTTGTCAGGAGACCTCCATCAGCAATTCAGAGACTGTAGAACCATCTGCATCCAGAAGTGACTCAATAAAGGATGCCCAAAACCCTCTTGGAAAATACTCACATGTGTCATTTCCTCAAGCACAACTGCAGATGTCATTATTTTTTGCTCTTTGTTCAAAGGTTTATCTCTTGGAATTTCAGGATTTTCATTTTGATTTAATGCCTGAATTGTAACTCAATGCTTATGTGATATTATCTTCTGTTGGTGTCAAGAAACCAAGTCTTCTGCGAATTATATTTGAGAAATACGGAAGGGCCCCAAAAACTGCCAAACAGGTTGCTTTGTCATTTATATCAAGTATAGTGTTGTCAGTACTCACCTATATAGATATGAATTTTGCCATGAGCTTTAACATTGTTTCATGCAGGCTATCCATAGACAAATCCCAAATGTTATAAGGAATCTCGGTTCATCACACGCTGAAGTATTGCATATAATTTCTGATCCACCTGAAGGGAGCGAAAATCTCATTATTCTGGTAGTACTCATTATTTGATTAATCTTTTCAGTTTCATTCTCTTTCTATCAACTAATAACAATGGGTTTTTGCAACTTTACCAGGTCCTGCAAACTCTCTTTGAAGAGTCTACACCTTCAGTTGATCTAATCACTGCTGTTAAACATTTGTATGAGACTAAATTGAAGGTTCTACCATCTACATTCCCCTCTTAGAAAAGTTGTTCTTAACATGTTCTTTCCTTTGCTCTTTTTTTTATTTTTTGAAAAGGTCTTTCCTTTGCTCCTTAGTCTTTGTAAACATGAGAATGAGGCTTTAGAATTTTAAGTGGTATATGATACTTACAATATAAACTTAAGTTCAGCTTTTATTCATGTAACCTAATTGTGGTTCTGTCCTTCCAGGATGCTGCTATACTCATACCAATGTTGTCTTCTCTTTCGAAAGATGAGGTCTTATCTCTTTTTCTGTCTCAGTAGTCCTTGTAACTTTTGCCGTTTTATCTTTTTGGTGAATGATCTATCTGTCCATTAATGTGTTATCCCAATATGCTTTCTGCTGACCATTTTGGTACTCCTATTTGTTTAACTGTTATCTTCTTGGTGAAAATATATTCAATGCTCTTTTCAAAAAAAAAAATATATTCAATGCACATGTTTTTTTTTTGTCTTCTGCTGACTAATTTGGTTCTCCCACAGTCTTCATGACCTTTTACAGTTATTTTTGCATGTTCTTTGAAGGTGATCAGTTTTATATATCCATGGTTTTGTGTTTTCTTTAACATCTCTTGATTAATTCACTAATACTATATGAAGGATTAGATGCATAAAGAAGATACATTTTTGGAAGTGTGATAAGCCTTGGATGGAAAAACTCATTTTCTAGTCGCAATGATTTTGACATATGTCATGCGATCAACTATTATTTATTTTACTAATATGTTCATTAGTTCATTGTGCTCAACTAATTTGTTATAATAAAATTGCAAATTGTCTTTATCAGGTGTTGCCTATTTTTCCACGTCTTGTGGATCTTCCTATGGAGAAGTTCCAAGCAGCACTTGCTCGAATTTTGCAGGTACAGTTGTCTGGTTGTTTCATTTACAAGAGAATTTATTCACCAGTCATTCAATTGCTTACATCTTTATTATCTGAAAATGATATATGTATACATATATATTTTACTTGCAACTTTGTATTGAAATGGTAGTTTTGGTAGTGATTTTGTATTATGTACCTTCTCCATGCTAATTGACCTTTGAATTGCATTGTTATACATGATGCCCTTCATAAGCTCACATTTTTTCATCATTTTTTGGTTATGTGAGATTAAATTTCCTAATCCTTTCCCAATTCTAAACAACATTCATGTAGAATTATGTGCTCATACTATCTTTTATTCACCTGTCATTTAATTGCTTGTGTATTTATTATCTGTGTTAAATTAGATGTGCTACCAACAATCCTAAAAGCTTAAGCCGATAGGAAGAGCAACATCTTTATATTTATATTCTTAACACTCCCCCTCACGTGTGGGCCGCCGACAACTTTGGTCTAGCCCAAAGCCCAACACGTGGACAACTAAGGGAGGAAATTAATTTTTAATACGAGGAACGTCGAGGTTTGAACTCGGGACCTCTGGCTCTGATACCATGTTAAATTTGATGTGCTACCAACAATCCTAAAAGCTTAAGCCAATAGGGAAGAGCAACATCTTTATATTTATATTCTTAACAATCTGAAAATGCTATACTTGCACCTTTGTATTGAAATGGTAGTTTTGGTAGTGATTTTGTATTATGTACCTTCTCCATGCTAATTGACCTTTGAATTGCATTGTTATACATGATGCCCTTCATAAGCTCACATTTTTTCATCATTTTTTGGTTATGTGAGATTAAATTTCCTAATCCTTTCCCAATTCTAAACAACATTCATGTAGAATTATGTGCTCATACTATCTTTTATTCACCTGTCATTTAATTGCTTGTGTATTTATTATCTGTGTTAAATTAGATGTGCTACCAACAATCCTAAAAGCTTAAGCCGATAGGAAGAGCAACATCTTTATATTTATATTCTTAACACTCCCCCTCACGTGTGGGCCGCCGACAACTTTGGTCTAGCCCAAAGCCCAACACGTGGACAACTAAGGGAGGAAATTAATTTTTAATACGAGGAACGTCGAGGTTTGAACTCGGGACCTCTGGCTCTGATACCATGTTAAATTTGATGTGCTACCAACAATCCTAAAAGCTTAAGCCAATAGGGAAGAGCAACATCTTTATATTTATATTCTTAACAATCTGAAAATGCTATACTTGCACCTTTGTATTGAAATGGTAGTTTTGGTAGTGATTTTGTATTATGTACCTTATCCATGCTAATTGGCCTTTGAATTGCATTGTAATACATGTTGCCCTTCATAAGCTCACAATTTTTCATCATTTTTTTGTTATGTGAGATAAAATTTCTTAATCCTTTCCACTTCTAAACAGCATCCATGTAGAATTATGTGCTCATACTATCTTTTAATTTTTCACATCAATATAAATGACTAATAATCATCATGTTATCCCTAGAAGTAAATACTATCTTCTGATATTTTTATACCAAGGCATCAAAACTCCCACACCCAAACTACTTGGGTTAACAATTAGGCAATAACCTTGTTCGTGACCACATCCACTTCGTTCTTAATGGTGTTCTCCTTGACGAATGTTTTAAATACCAGCAAGTTAACCTGTATGGATCAGTAACCTTTTTGCCAGAATTTGTGACTCTTGACCGTTTTTGTTGCATTTTATAATAGAAGTATTGGCCAATATATTTGGATTGTGCTTCCTGATATTCACAACATAGTCCTGATTAAATGCAGTTTGAAATCACCCCTGGAATTGATCTGAACTGCCTAGGTTTTGGATGGTTCAGTAGGATTTTGAAATTCTTTTTCCCTATCCAACCGCAAGCCATTGTTTGTCTTTCTGTAACAGTGTTATTATCTGCTGTTGGAAGATTTACTTATTGGTGCCATTAATTGATTTTACATGGTTTGTTAGACTCAGAGGCAAGTATTGTCAATTTAAAACTTGTGTTATCACTGAATAGTAATCTTATTATTATAATTATTCAGGGTTCAGCTCACAGTGGCCCTGCATTGACTCCCGCTGAAGTTTTGATTGCGATTCATGATATTAAACCTGAGAGAGATGGTATTGCACTTAAAAAGGTAAATCGTGTTAAGTTTTGCATCTGTTTTACTACTTATCTTCCTTTGTGGCATTCAATACTTATTCATTGTGGAGTATTTTCAGATCACAGATGCTTGCACAGCCTGTTTTGAACAGCGCACAGTTTTTACACAGCAAGTATTAGCAAAATCATTAAGTCATCTGGTATGTATTATCAATCTGTTTTGATTCCCATGTTTCAATTTTAAAGTGAAACTAATAAATGGTTTTTCTCTGCAGGTTGAGCAAGTCCCTCTTCCTCTCCTTTTTATGAGAACAGTAATTCAAGCAATTGATGCTTTCCCGACTTTGGTACCTTCCAACACTAGTTCATACTCTGGATTTAAATACTTTGATGACTAGCAATGACAATTAATCATCCGTCTCTTCGTCAAAATTAAAGATACTTCTTTTGTCTTTAATAGCTTTGTAAAAAGACTTCCTTTACTTTTTTTCGGTGATACCTAATCCTTTCTTCTTTGGCTCTCCAACACTTGTACATCTTACAGTTCTAACCGTATAAATATACATGGATGACCAGCAAACTCGCCTAGTCAGCCGTAAACTTGCATTTATTACTTGACAAACCAAATTAGTAATGTTCCACGTTGCACTCATGGTTGATCTCCAATAGCTCACTACTGCTTTTGCAGGTTGATTTTGTTATGAGTATACTCTTGAAGCTTGTGACTAAGCAGGTATTTGATTTATTAGCTCTACCACTATATTCCTCTATTTTCTTGCCTTCTCATCTTTCAGACTCCATGTATCTGTACATTATTTTATTTTTAATGTCTCATTGTCGTTTTTGAACATGATATAATTACAACTATGGCTGTTGGCTTCTGATTAAGACATCTGTTTCTGTTCCTTTTAATGAAAATGATTTTCCAAAAACCATTTTTCATTTTTTGCGTTAAGAAAATAAAATTAATGAATGACAATTTTTTTGAGGGGTAACATTTAAGAGATTATGGTTTTGAGGAACATTGTTTCCTCTTTTGCAAAGAGAAAATATCTCTTTTACATCCTTTCTTACGGCGCACCTAAAACAGATACTTTATTATGTTCTATGTTTTTATCTTATTTGACACATGAAAACAAATTACTTTCTCATGAATCATTGGTTCCAAAACAAAGAGTTCTGCACTAGTTCTGGTTCCTGGTATTTTATTAAGTATCCTCATTTTTATTCATCTTTTCTTTTTTTGTCAGTGCAAAATAGGTTGACGCCTAATATAGCACAGAAACTAGAAATTAAAATTTAGTTAGCCCCAAAATAATTTTCAAGAGTTTCCCTCAATCTTTGAACCTTGCTCTTCTAAATGATGACCAAGGTCCCCAACCACTCCAAGAGTTGATTGGTATTTTTCATCTTTTTTTTCATGCAGATATGGAAAATGCCAAAATTGTGGGTGGGATTTCTTAAATGTGCAGCTCAAACAACGCCACATTCTTTTCATGTCCTACTACAGGTATTTCATTTGTTATAGTGTTTTATTATATAGTACAAATTTTGTTTTCCACTTCAGCCTCACACTAAGGGTTTTTTTCTGTTTGCAGTTGCCCCCTCAACAGCTTGAAAATGTTTTGAATAAATATCCAAACTTGTTTAATCCTCTTTCCGCTCATGCTAATCAGCTAGCGATAAGAAATTCATTGCCAAGGTATTTGCTGATATTATCTACTTGTGAGAGGGATATGATAATATAATTGCAATAATGTTTGTGTCATCATATGTGATTTAATATTAATAACATTTCTTTGGCTGTCTTCAGCCTCAGTATTAGAGGCAGAGAATCTTTTATTTCCTACGTCTGTAGCTCTCGAACATAGTTTTATATGGTCAACAGTAATTTTTTTTTAAAGGGATATGGTCAACAGTAATGATCCAGTTTTGGTAATATTAAAGAGTCACCTTGCAAAGGAGTTTGATAAAATTGGACTTACATACCCCCACATCATTGCTTTCACTTGTAGGTTGTCCTGATCTCGTCTTATTGTAATCTTTCTTAAAGCTTATCCCCACAGTCATGGGCTGCTCATCCGTCACTTATTCTCTGCTGCACTCACTCATCTGGAATCAATCAACTAGGGATTAATTTACATGGCTAGAATGCCAACATCTTGAGATTAGATTTTTTAATTGTCTCTCAAAAGCTGTCTTTTCTGAAAATCTATATTACATATTTGATGTATAACTGTTAATGCAATTGGCATATGTGAAATTTGCTTGTAGGCAAACCCTCAAGGTGTTAGGCCTTTGGAATGAAACTCAGCATGCTCCAAAATCTGCAGCTCTAACTACACTGCAGTCGGCTGACACCAGTTCATCAGTACATGGTGCGGCACCTTCATGATAAAAGAAAAGAATGGATTTCATTGATTTCTTAGCGAGAAAGGCAACTAGCTGGTCTGTGCGAGAATGCCTTTGTCGTTTTAATCTGGTACGTTGCATCAGGCAAATGCAAAATGAATCACCCATTATCTGCAGTGAGATTATCAGCAGTCGCATTTCAGCAACCATCAGATTGCAAAACCCATGTACTTTTCCGATACATGAAAACAGATTATCCAGCGTGCTGCAGAAGGACCTGATTATCCGGCAGGCCCAAAGTGAAGGGAAAATATTTATCAGCTGAAGATGAATTATCATGGTTAGGCCTTAATTTACCTTATTCCTGCATACCAGGCTTGCTCTCATGGAAGTCATATACTAAGTAGGGGAGTTTGGAAACCTCATCCTTTCCGGTCGACAGGGAATTCTTTCTTTGGAATACTTGTCGGCGCTGCATCTGTAAATTAATTCTCAGGCTCAGCTGAGCTTCTCGCGATCTAAAGTTTTCACGGCACAGTGTATGTTGGTATGAGAATTGGAAAGTGAAATTTTGCATTTAATGAATTGAAGGATTAGAGTGACGGCCTGCAAAAGATGTTGGGAATTCTCTAGTTATGGATGAATTAAATAATTTCAAACTAATACTATGCAAAAATCAATATCAAATAGATTAAATGTATGTGGAATTTTTTTCAATAGATGAATTACAGAGTAACTTTATTATTAATAATTTAGTGAGAATAAAATGATCGATATTATCTAAAAATACTAGATAAACAAAAATTTATTGTCATGTGATTATTGTGATGTATAATATTAATTTTTCATTGTTTGCTTTTCAAGAAAAATGTTGTGTTTTCTTTCAAAAGGTCTTCTTTTCTGTTTCTTTCCACAAACAACAAGAGAAATTTTTTGTTCATATTTATTTGTCTCGACTATAATCATTTTATCAAATAAGAGTCATAATTTTATTTAATTAGTTTATTATTAATTAAGCAGAGAAGAGGTCGGTCGAGGACTTTCCACAAACTAGTCATATCCAACAATTTCATGAAACTATAGTAAAAATCCATATCTAACAAATTATTCATCTCTATCTCTCTCTCCCGAGCTCGCCTGCAGGCGAGCACGCCGGTGAGCTCGTTGTAGGCAAGCTTGCATGGTCGCTATGCGCGAGCTCGCCATGCAGATGAGCTCACCAGCATGCGTGAGCTCGCGCAGGCGGGCTCAGAGAGAGAGAGGAGAATTAGCGGGAGAGAGCTTGGAGAGAGGAGAGAGCACGAACAAGAGAGAGAAGAGTAGAGGGCAGCCATGCGAGCTCATCTATAGGTGAGGTCAGGGAGGGAGAAAGGAGAGTGAGCGAGAGAGAAAAGAGAGCAGAGAAAGAGAATGAGCGAGCGAGAGTTCGCCTTAACGCGCATAGGGAGCTCACCTATGCGCGAGAGATCGCCGACGAGAGCAAGCGAGTTCACCTACGTGCAATCTCACACAGGCGAGTTCCCTGCATGAGCTCGCAAGTCAGAGTGAGAGAGTAGAGAGAAGAAAGTGCGTGAGAGAGAAAGAGAGAGAGAGAAGTGAGATGAGCTGAAGAGGGGGGAGAGAGAGAGAAGAGAACGCTCGAGAGAGGAGAGTGAAAGAGAGAGGAGGCGATAGAGTGGGTAATTCTTTTAATTAGGATGATAAAATAGTAGTTTAATAAATGAAAAATTAAATAAATTCAATACCAAATGATTGGATTAAATTTTTCAATGCAAAAAAGTTCATACCTACTTTTGCCCGATTTTATTCTTCAGGGATAAATTTGATTTTTGCGATAGTTTGAGGGAGGTTTATGGAAATAACACTTTAATTCTTATTTAGACACTCATACATTATAATAAAATCTGATATATATTATTATATATTAAAAAATTTATAGTTTAAATATTTTTATTTGTCTTTACCTTGTGTTCTTTTTTTATTTTTTTTTATTTTTTATAGTTTCTTTTATTTGTCTTTAACTTACATCTTCTTATAAATTTCACTTTTCTTATATTTGAGACAAATTTAGAAAAAAATAAAAAGAAACAATTTTGTATCTCATTCGTGTACATTTTTTTTATCTTACATCACCTTATATAAAATATATTATATAATATGTTAGAATGAATTTTAAAATTTAAATTGTCTTTACTTTTCGAAGCCTAATAATCAACATTTTATGGGAGCTTAGTCTATACTGATGAACTTGTTGAGCTGATTTTTGTAACAGGATATGTTCAAGTTCAGAGTTGATAGGTCGACCTGAGTTGAAAGAATGAACAACCTGTGCACACGGAAAATATATCAGAAGAACTACACGTGTGCAGTGATCGTCCTGAGCATATGAAGCGGTCGACCAACATTAAAGGAGAAATAAATATATGGAGGCGAGGAGAAGGATGACTGGTCGATCAGATATGAAGGAAGGACGACCGGAGTAAAAGACTTAACTGGAAAGGTCGTCCGATGATGAGGAATGGGCGACCGAAGGTAACACTCTACAACCAAAGGTTGGAGAATGGGCGGTCCAAGGAGAAGTGGACGTCAGGTGAAGACATAGCTGAAGAAGGAGTCTTGGCTAAGCAGAGAAGAGGTCCGCCGAGGTTGAAGACCGAACGACCGAGGAATTGA
>LTAE01000855.1:52968-68492 GCA_001647135.1 Pontederia paniculata
TTTAATTATATGAAACCATTAAAAAATTAAAATAAATTTAGTTTAAAATATATTGAGCATGCCATTTTTCATTGAGCTTTATTTTAGACATTGAATGACATTCTTCTTTTATAATTGTTCTTCTTTTCTTTATATCGCTAATTTCAAATATGAGACTAAAGAAAAGTAAAAATGTATGTATATATCTTATTGTTACACTATCTATAGAATCCATATAAAATAATTCAAAAAAAATAAAATATTATTTTTTGCTCTTCTTAGCTTTATCGACTATTTCATTCAAGTTACGACTCTTTGTAAATAATTATATTTTTAATTTTAATTTATTATCTTATATAATAAACCTTTTTGTCAAATTTTTAGTTTCCTTAAATCACTTGAGTTAGGACTTTCTTTAATGATTGTTATATATTTTATTTGAATAGGAAAAGTCAATCCTACAAATATTATAAACTAACATTTTTGGAATATCTATCTGATAATTTTATAAACAATGATTATTTGTTTCCTTTCTATTAATTTTATTAGTCAAAATTTCTTAATTTATTAAAATTAAGCCTCTTTTAAAATATTTAAGTGCTTATTTTATAATTTATTTTTAATTTCTCTCCTTATAAAACTCACATCTTTTTATTGAAAACAAAGCTAAAATTTTATTATTTATAACAACACTCACAATCTCATTTTCTCCATCCCTCAAATGTGGGCATGAGACTTCTTTATCTATCTATATATATAGGGAGACACTTCAATTTATTTATCTTCTATTTTTTCACCAAGACATGAAAATTCTATAAAAACTATAAAAGATGATTTTTTTCTGTACAAAAGTTTGTACATTATTTGTTCACATGCTCTTCGGCTATTTCTTTATGAAATAAATAATCTTTAGTTATGAATTAGTGATAAAACATAATTAAAAGCAAAGTTAATGAATGATATCATCAATACTTTCCACGATTCCAATAAGAAACTTATGAACATTAATCATTGCATTTCATTATCAAGAATTATCATCATTATTTCTAACTGATTATTAAATCTAAAAACACACAAGTGTTTAGTAATAGAATTTTCATTTTAAAATTTTAAGTTCACTAGTTTTTTTTATCATACTTTTGTGAATTGTATTTCTATCATATAAATCTTGAAAGTTATTCCACAAATCTTGTTTCTTTGATCCCACTCAGTGTCCTTTTCCATTTGCTTCCAATGGTTCAATTTATCTAAAAAAATTGTCAGGCCAAGAATGTGGTTCCAGTCCTAGCCTAACTGGGTGACTATGCTAAATTTCTTTTAGGATACCTGAACTCTTCTAAAATTATATCCAACCTAAGAGAAATTACCAATTCACTTTGGAGGTCTATTAATTCGGTCCTTATTATTTCGGAATGGACCAAATTCCTATAATTTAAGGGCTCCATATTACATCGCCAAAAGAGGAATCACACCAATCCATCTCGAACTTGGTGGTTAAACTATGTTGTGGTGATAATATTGTAGGGGAACTCCTGCAAGAAAATAGCTTGACACTAGAATGATAAAAAAACCTCAACACCTTTGCTCCCCCTATTGATAAAACTGGGCCCTCTAGTCGGCCCTAATGAAATGTTCTTTCATGAAGTATTTGAAAGCGGAAATTTATTTTGCTGCCTTATAGTAGAAATTGATCCTTTTCGTCGAGGATTTGAGTTTTCGCAAGAAGCTCTTCGAGTCTTTACTCCATTTCTTTATCCAATAATGAAATCTAGTGAGAAGACCCTCAAATTTTAAAGACCCACATTACTAAATTACTTAATCATTTCAATAATTTTTCTGTACATCTTTATTCAACTCTCAGCTATTTGTCCCGTCGACATATTATCTCTTAATTTAACGAGATTAAACAAATTTTTTTGCTCGTTTCGTATATATCAATCTCTCCATCTTCAAGAGAGAAAATTTTGTTAAATAAGAGTCTTAATGTAATTGATTTATGATCAAGATAAAATCAAAAGAGACAGCCAGTTAATTTAGGTTTCTTATAAAGTTCCAGAGATACCAAATTGCACATTGTATCGCAATCTGCTTTGTTCTATTCTGGTCTGCGATTTTTTTAATGAGGTGGCATGGGACCGAATATTGAGCAAACTTTTAGTAAATACTGAAGATATGCAAACAGATAAACTTATATCCACTCGGTGCCAAAAAGAAATTTTTTTTAACAAGGAGCTGAATCATAATTTATTTGAAGTAACTTTCATGCACAACTGATCTCATAAAAACATAAAAAAAGGGAACAAAGAAACTTCAATTAGTGACAAATCTTGCATGTTGAATCAACCATTAAAATAAGTTAGAAGTTACCGAACTTGGGAAATTAAGAAGCATTTGAACTAAATAATAGTTATCATACTACAATAATTAAAAAGCATTTAGATTTCTTTTATTTAATTGAATATATTTATAAACACCTAGCAGGATTAACATTCAAAAGAACATTATTTCATTAAAGAACAAATCACACATAAATAAATAAGGAGAATAAATCAATATAAATCAATGAAAAATTATCATGATTATAATTATTTAATAAAGAAATTAATCAATAGTTGTTATTATACTACTCCAAAGTCTTGACAAAAAAAAATATCAGAACTCATTCATAACAACAGGTAGAGATTCCTTATAGTCACACCAAATAAAATATTGCAAGTCACCCGCTCGCTCGAGACGGATTCGAGGAAGAAGAATAGAGATAACAAAGGTGGGGGGTGACTGTAACAGTTAAAGAACTCTAGGGCGCCTATCTCATCCCCGTCGTCTCATTCCATTTCGTCTTCCTCCTCCTCCACCACCGCTGCCGCTGCCGCTGCCGCTCATCTCCATCCTCCTTCCAAGGCGTGGAGCAGAGATCTGTGCCCGACATCGGTTCCTTCTCCCTTACTATGTTGTCTTCTCCATCGCAGAGTTGCTTCTTCCCCTTCGATTTCGCCTCTCAGTGCTGCTTTCTTACTCTTCCTCCCACCACCACCACCGCCACCACCGTGTCCGCTGCTTCCTCCTCTGCCGGTACGAAAAAAGGGTTTAAATTTGTTGCTGTCGTCGTCGTCGTCGTCGTCTTTGAATACAATTATGTTAGTTTGTTTTGTTGTTTGCCGTAGAAATGTTGTCTGATTGATATATTTGTTGAAACGGAACACCTGAAAAGGATTTGTCCATTTGAACGCAACAAGAGATAGAAATCGATTCTGTCGCATTGCTACGAGGATGCAGAAGAGAAAATAAGTGCCTTTTTTTTATTGGTTTTCACTACTCTCGTTCGAAAGATTTGCACACTTGAGTTGTGCAAAAGTCTTGTTTAATAATATTTTCTGTATAGTTACTTAGCTAAAGTTTAGGTAGCATTTCTACAAACTGTTTAGGAAACCTATGAAGAATGACTGGTTGTAAGTTGTTTCATATGTTTTGGCTCTTGATTAATGTCCTAAAGAAAGGGTCTTTTTGAATTTATACTGCGAATTATGGAACACAGAGTTCTGCACTATGTACCTCTTGCTTCTAAGAAAAGAAAAAAAAAAAAGATTTTGGGTGAACTGGTTGCCATATTCATCACAACAACAAAAGGAATAGTTTTTTTTATTTGATTTAACTTAAAAAACTTATCTGTGAATGCAGCATGTCAAGATATCGTAACAGGATGGGAAAAACATGTCAACGCCCGAAATATCTGTTTGAATACAGTTAGAAATTAATCCCCCTCAGGTTCAATCTCATCAGGGAAATGTGTAACCAAATATCTGAAATGTCACTCTAACCTCTCTGTGAAGTATCTCATTTGCATTCTCTCTCTTTTTGTTGTTGACCAGAAGTTATACAAATTATATTGAGTTAAAAAATCAATTTTTTTTACAGGTAGTGTAACACATGCCGGAAAATGTCTAACACGGCCAGGGTTATCGGGAGTTTCGTTATATTCTAATACTAGGAGATGCAAGCTCTTCTGCAGTGGCAATGACCAATTGAAAACCTTTCCTTTACACAATCCTAAGATATTATCCGTAGCTTGCAATGCTAGTTCTAATAACTACAGGAGAAATCCAGATTTTTCTAGACAACAGAAAAGATCTTCCAGAAGCAGGAATAAGCAATACCAAGAGCGTGATTATTCTGAAAATAGTGAAGAAACAGATTTTATCTCTAAAAATGGTTCACTACTATCTTTAAGTAACAACCCTAGGTATCAGGCTACTGCAATTCCAGGGCAGAGGGAGAAGGAAATTGTTGAGTTGTTCCGAAAAGTTCAAGCACAACTAAGGGAAAGGGCAGCAATCAAAGAAGAAAAGAAGATTGAAGCTGCACAACAAGGGCAAAGTGAAAGGGGAACTGTTGATTCCCTGCTGAAATTGTTAAGGAAGCATTCAGTTGATCAGAGGAAGAGAACTGGTGCAGAAGAGGGTCCTAACCATGACCAAACAGAAAGTAGCAATTTATTTGAGGATGAGCAGAAATTAAAATTTCCTAGCCCTAGCAATGCCAAGCCGGAGAAGATTGATGAGGTGAGCCTTCCTCCTTCCAGTAGACCAGTATCAAGTTTCAGACGAAGATCTCCTGTTCCAAGAGTGAAGTTCCAGCCAGTGTTTTCAGGTGAGGAGGAAATCAGCTCTACTTCAGTGGAGGATACCAGTTCAATGCCAGGATTGAGACATAAAGGGAAAAGGAAGAAGAATATCAGTAAAGAGTCAAAACTGCCAACAGAAGGAGATCCCTCACCACTGACCAGTTTTGATGGGTTAACCGTGGATAATCAGTCTGATTTTTCTGACTCTGATGAAGTTAAAGGAGTTATCACAGAGTCATTCATTGGAGAAAATTCTCCTGATTTAGCTGTCTTAAAACTCGCCGAACTTAGAGACCTCGCCAAGTCTCGAGGCATTAAAGGGTACTCAAAGCTCAAGAAAGGTGAACTTGTTGAACTATTGAGTAGTTGATGGACAGTGGAACACAACACAAACAATTGGGTCTTAGATGTAGGTCAGTTTTCTTTCATATGTTTTACATGCTATATGGAATAATGTTTGATCCCATTTGTTTTTCTTTTCGTTTTCCTTACCGACTTGTTGGCCTCTTAAACTCGTCAGTTTTCTGTTTTGTGCAACTTGAACTGATTCTGGATGATTCACTTCTGCCTTGCTCCTTTTAATTTTACCAAATATGACTCGCATATTGTTAGGACATAGTTAAACTTCATTTAGTTTAATTTTTCTGAATGATACATTACACTATAATATTTTCATTTTTTTATTATTGTTACTAGTATTATTATCGAAACTAAAAAAATTATCAAAATTATGTGCAATTGCTTTCTATTTTCAGGAAAAATAAATTTAATGTTAAAATAAAAATATAATGAATTAGATTAACTAAAATCCATTATAATTTGATTTTGATCCTAATCATTTTTATGTCCAGTTTTTTTTTTCTCGTTCTTTTTATTCAAATTTTAGTGGGTTTAGGAATGAAATAAGTCTAATATTAGTTTCTTATTTAATTTCAATTTTAGGGATGATCCTGTGAACCCGACCACCCAAACTGACCCAAATCAAGTTGAGTCGGTTTGGTTTTTTGATCAGATCGGGTCGATCAAGATTCAACCAAGATTGAGCCGGGAACATATTATAAAATTTCAACCCGAGTGAACTCGATCCGGTCCGACCCGATGACCCATTTTTTTATTTTTTATAAAATTAAACTAGTTTTAATTTAATTTAAAGATTAAATTTAACTTAAAATTCAAAATATATTATAATAAAATATTTAAAATAATTTTAAAAAACTTATTCTATTATTTAAAATGAATAGTAATATAACGGTTCATACTAAAATGCTAAACAATAAAATAAAAATGAAAAAAAATGTAAAAAATTGGTCGGGTGATCCAACCACCTGACCTGATCCAACATAACTTTGGACGGGTCGGATTGATTCGGATCCATACGTTAAAAGTGACACGATCAAATCCAAGCCGACCCGATCAAGATTCAGATTGAGTTTGGGTCAAATTCAACCCGACCAGTGAACTCGTGTTTGTTTTGCATTTGGTTAATTTTATTTTAGAAAAATTCAACTAATTCTGAATGACATGTAGAATTTTTTTATACAATATGTTGACAAAATTTTTAAACCTAGTTAAGCTTTATTAAGTTTAATTTATAGGGAAGATAAATATGTATTTTTTTAATTAAACTGTATTTTTTAAAAAATATTATTATTATTATTATTATTATTATTATTATTATTATTATTATTATTATTATTATTATTATTATTATTATTATTATTGAAGATTTATGAAATATAAATCAAGCTATAATATTTAATCATAACGGGAGCTTTATGAACAATCCTTTTCTTTTTACAGATAAAACAATACTTTTAAAATAACAACAAATGGCATCAACGACGATTGATTCAACATGTTTTCTAAGTAATATTTTACATTTTACTTTTTATACCAAAAAATGTTGGGAACGTTAATCGTCATATTATTAAGGGTAATATTTCTCGACGAAATAAAAATAATGATTAGATTAACCGAGTATTGAATTTAAATGAGTCAAAAATCAAATTCCTATTTAATATTAATTCTTTTTTACATTTGAATACTTTGAATAATTTTTGTGGTAGGATTCCTTATTATAGTTAAAATTTATTTAATTTAAATTTTAGGAAAGATGACTCTAAGTATATTATTATTATTATTATTATTATTATTATTATTATTATTATTATTATTATTATTATTATTATTATTATTATTTATCGTCGTCGTCGTCGTTGTGACCACAAATGTTATCTACGGGAAAAAANTATTATTATTATTATTATTATTATTATTATTATTATTATTATTATTATTATTATTATTATTTATCGTCGTCGTCGTCGTTGTGACCACAAATGTTATCTACGGGAAAAAAATTTCCTATTAATGTTAGGAATAGAATAATTATACTAAATTAACTCTTTTTATCTTCTTATTCATGTAAATGTATTATTATCTTCTATATATAGTTAATGCATACATTTATAACATCACATGATATTAGAAGAAAATTATTGTAAATGAATAAAATATAGTACCTTATTTAGAAAAGGAGAACATCGGAACGGTAAATATATTCTGCATCCAACGGCTCGTAGAGTCAAACCGCACCACGTTCCAGCGGATGGAGCAATCTCACCCGTTCATTTGTCCTCAACGGTCAAGATAGAAAACCCCAAATCTTAAAATTACGTGATATCTAGGTATTTTGGGCTTTTGGGTTTTCAACTTTCTCTCTCTTGGCTTCGCCGCGCTTCCGCCGCCCGATCGCCGCCAGTTTCCCTGCTCTCCGCCCTCATCCAGTTCGGTCGGCCGCCGGCCTCTGCCTCCTCTGCGGTTGATTTGTGGGGAGGAAAGAAGAGGAAGAAGATTAAGATGATGAAGAGGAAGTGGACGAAGAAGGATTCGAACAGGATGGACAAGAAGCAGAAGACCAAGTTCGAGGAGTTCTTGGAATGGGACATAGGTGGCAATGTCGCCGCCGGCGCCGATGATGACGCGAAGATGGAGAAAAGGCTCGCCAAGAAGCTTAAGATGAAGAGTAGGAGGAAGTTGGGCGGCCCCGACGATGGGATGAACTTTCTGATCGGCGAGAGCACCATGGATCCCGCCTTCCTGTTCGGTGAAGACGCCACCGTGTCCAAGGGCGAACTGCCACTGACGTCGCCGCCGATGGAAGATGACCCATCGCATAAGGAGATGCTGAAGAAGAAGAAGAAATCGAAGCAATTGGAGGAATCAGAATCAGAGGAGTGGGAGATGGAATCGGAGCTTGGCTCATCCGACGCAAGTAAAGCGCATAAACCCCTGGACTCTAATGTGGATTCAAAGATCTTGCATAATGAGAGGAAAAAGAAGGATAAGAAGATGAGAAAAAAACTGAAGCAATTAGAAGAATCTGAATCAGAGGAATTGGAACTAGGCACATCGAATGCAAATGAAGCCCTGGAAACTTCTGTTAATTCAGATGTCTTGCATAAGGAGAAGAAGAAGAAAAAGGAAAGAAATAAGGAAAAAAAATCGAAGCAATTGCTGGAATCAAAATCAGAGGAATTGGAGGAGGAACCAGGGCTTGGCACATCGAACTCAAATGAGGCACAGGAACCTCTAGAGTTTGCCACGAGTTCAGGTCTCAAGTATTTGGGTCCTCGCCAGCGTGCTACTGCTGGCGCAGAATCTGACGAGCATGCCAATAAGCTGCGCCTGGTAAAAAGTACGACATCTTTCATAAACAAAAGTAGTCGTTTTGATGTTATAAGATTTCAACCTTACATTGATGCTTACTTTTAGGAAATATACTCAATCTCGTTGGATCAAGTGTTGAGTCCGTTACTCAGGAATTGGCAACAATTTTTCAAGTAATGCTTCCTTCATCTGTGCTTGATATCTTTTTTGTGATTCATGTTGCTGTATTTGTGTCTGCCCCTGTGCTAATATGTTGAATTTTTTTTTGTAAATCAATAACAATTGAACCCTTTACAGTCGCTTCCTCGTAACGTGGGCTGTCAGATGATTGTTGATGAGCTTCTGAGATTGGCTCAAGAAAATGAATAGTTAAGTATCATTCATCCTTATATTTTGTTTTATGTAACAACATTTTACCAGCTCAAATTTGATGTATCTATCTTAAGTAATAGTAAAGGAATACTAAGGATCATAAAAAGGGTTCTTTGTCTTAGGTCCGATTTGTTGTATTCCTGGTAACAATCTTTGAGAAAATCACTTTATATCTCATAATACATCATTTATTTCTTGTCTTCCTATTCTGTTTAATTTTCCTTAGAACCATTTATGCACCTTATTTGAATGCTGCATGTTCTAATTCTAGTTAGCAGTCAGCAACTTGGGAGGTACAACATAAAATCTCTCATGGCGAAGCTAATGTACTCATATCTTTGCTTTGGCAGCTCTGTACCTTATGCAGCTTGTGTTGCAGGCATGGCGTGTTTGGTTGGTGTTGACTTTAGTGCAAAATTCTTAGCTGCACTTGCTAAGTTATTTGAGGTAGCCTGTTTAATGGAGCATCCACACTAGTTGAATCAGTTTATCTTTTGAACATATATTTTTATTACTTCTTTATTTTTCACTTAGAAGTTAGTGAATTTTAGTTGCTTTGCTTAGTTAATTTTCAGTTTTTTTGCATATACTTTTAACTTTTATCTATATTCTTACCGATTGTCCTTGACAAGTATGATCTTTTTCATGTCCTAGTGGCTTGTCTTATGGTGTCACTGATGTATAATTCTAATTTAATATTTCTTATCTCTTTTAGGATTTGTACACCAATAAAAATGAAAAGCAGGATTTGTACGCCAACAAAAATGAACAATACGCTGCAAATCTTACCAAGCTGTTGAGTTATATCTACATGTTCGGTGTTTGTTCCAGGTTTGTTGCACTCAAATATTTGGATGATAACTAACTAATGTTTCAGCTTTAGGCTTTTAGTTTGGTGTTTGTTGGATTATCTTGTCAAAATCTTTGTTCTGCCTAGTCTGCCAATGGAGGTTCATTATCTATGTGATTGCATCTACAACAGATTTGCAATTTATAACAAATGTAGATTGAGAGGATGGTCTTTGCCATCGATTCATTGCACTTACAGTTCTATCATTCATTCCATTAACCAAATGTAGTAGAGACATTGCATGTATAATCAGGCTTTGCCACTTTTATGAAGTTCAAATTTAGATTAGATTCTTCCTCCATTCTTTTTTGTAATGGTAAACTTCTTTTCATTCATGGCGACTTACCACTACGTTTGTGTAATACAACAATCATTGTCATACTTTCAACTAGATTGTTATAACTGATAACCAATATTTGCTAATTGATATGGTTGCCTTGTCATCTCTCAAATATGTTTGGTTTTACTTGCAGCGATCTCATATATGACCTTCTTTCAAGATTGAGCACATCCGTAACGGAGTTGGATGCATTCCTTATCAAGACTATCTTAAACTGTATGTTCCTATCATAATCATACTGAAAAATATGTTTATTGTTCATGAACTATAATGTTGATCCAAATTTGTGATACTTCAGTTAGGAATTTAGTTATTAATCCACTACAATCTTTGACTGGTGAAAAACTCTGCATTCTTATATGTTCAATTTGAAGAATGGACAGGTTGTGGTTGGAAGCTGAGGAGTGATTGTCCAACTAGCATGAAAGATTTCATCCTAAACATCCGTGAGAGAATGACGCTGAAATATCTTTCAAACAACACACAAGATGAGAAATCTCCCACAATTAGTAAAAGAGTATGTGCTCTTGTAATCGTTTCCCATTAATATCTCTCTAATTTTGGACAAATCTACCTACAACTTTCCATTTAAATTTCTTGGCAGATGCAATTTGATCTTGAGATAATCTGTGATGACATAAAAAACAACAAGAAACGGTCTACTGTGGACCCTGCAGATCATACACGAGTGAAGAAATGGCTGCAAAAGGTTTTGTGTGCCTATTTAACTTACAGTAAAAATGTTCTCTGCAAATTCTTATCATTTATGCTATGTACTGTTACTTCTACTTTGAACTATGTTTGTGACCTGAAGGAAACATTGCAGTTTCACAAATCTTCCTCTGCTTTTCTTAAGTTGGTCGTATCAAAGATGAATCTTTATTGTTCAGCCTTCAATTTTGTTAGAGAGTGACCGTCTTTTTTAATTTTAGGTATTATTTTGTTGATCTTTTGCAGCTCAACAAAGAGAGCATTATCCTTCATGGACTCAAGTGGAAGAAGTTGCTTGATCCTGAAAAGAAAGGCCAGTGGTGGATTTATGGGGAGAATACCTCTTTGGTTGATGATGTTGAAGACATGGAGACTACGATAAATGAAGAGATCCTAGAAGACCAGAAGTTGATTCAGCTTGCAGCCTCGCAAGGGATGAATACAGCTACCAGGAAAGCAATCTTCTGTATCATAATGAGTGCTGAAGATTACCTGGATGCTTTTGAGAAACTTTTAAGGCTTAACCTATCAGGGAAGCAGGTCAGAGTTGCCCACTGCTTGTATCTGAAACTTCCTTTGTGTATAGTGAAATTTAATTTTTCTTCTTTAATAACCACAGGACAGAGAAATTGTGCGGGTGCTTGTTGAATGTTGTTTGCAAGAAAAGTTGTTTAACAAGTATTACCCAATCTTGGCTTCCAAGTTATGTACCCATAATAGGAATAACAAGTTCAGCTTGCAGGTCTGTTCATCTTTCTTATTATTCTTTTTCCGAAGTTAGAAATGTTTCAAGTTTGCCATCTAGAAACTCATCATTCTTTTGTTGTTGCTTCTTCTAGTATTGCATATGGGATCACTACAAGGAACTTGAATCTATGGAACTACGGCGTTCATTGAATCTCGCTAAATTTGTTGTGGAGATGCTATCCAGTTTCTCACTTTCTCTTGCTGTTTTGAAGCCCGTAAACCTGGCAAACCCAACCTACCTAATCCCCAAAAGAATTATGCATTTCAAAATATTATTTGAGGCTCTCATTCAGAAAAGTGATGCAGTTGTATGGAATGTCTTCTCGCGAGTGGCCGTGATTCCGGAGCTTGAGGAAATGCGAGCCAACATGATGTTCTTCATGAAGCGCTACATTGTTGATTTAAACCCTGAAACTACTGTTATTGCGCAAAAATTCAAGCTTGCTAAGAAGGCCTTGGACAATGTTAGTGGTGTGCTCATGTGAAGTGAGGGAAAAGTTAATTCCATATATCGAAGTTATACTTGTGGAAGAAACTTGAGAGTGAACAAATACATTCTTGCTTTTTTTTTTCTTTTGCAGATCAGTTACAAGATTACTAGAATTGAGTAGATTAAGTCGTGATCCTTTTGTACCTTTATTTTTTCCCTTTTGAGCCAAGTCTTCGAACATTGAATTTACTTTTCAAATCAATAAGTTAATTGAATCAATTAGTTATTTAGATCAATAAGAACTTTAATTTTCTAGAGCATAGTGCCATCATGCTATTTGTTCTATGCTTCTGCTTATTGTACTATTATGTTATCATTCAAAAAAAAAGGTGAACGTCCTTATTATATACAGTAAAGGGATGATGTAGTGTAAATAGCGCACTATACCTTTGTTTTTAATTGGCATCAACTACACATTCAATGTTCCATCTGTGATGTTTTTATGCACAAAGTCATTGCTTCGTGAAAAGAAACAATAGGACTTTAATGATGTGCTAGAAGTTGTTGCTTCCTGCTTCAAGCTTACAGGTATTGTTTTTCTTTTATCAAAGAGGATATTTTTCGTGTCGAGCTCTTATTTCTGTTGCAGCCAAAAAAAGTGACACTTTGGATGTATGTTAAAATACCAATTCAAGATGAAGACAATTTGGAAGAATTGGAACAGAAATGTGTAGGAAAGAGTACATGAATCTTAAACAATGCTTTACAATATCCAAAGCCCGGATGGAGATGGCTAAGTTATAAAATAAGATAAAAAAAAAAACAAGATTTAAAGCCCGGATGAAGATGGCTAAGTTATAAAATAAGATAAAAAAACAAGATTTAAAGTACAAGGTACTCATTAACTAATTTTGAGGATGTTTACTTCATGTCTATCTCCACACTTCCTTTCCTACTGTGCAAGATCTTTACTACCATGTTTTCTTCTAAATTAAAATTTGAGAGGTGTTAAGTTTTATATCAATACTCTCCCGCCTTAGAATTGAAAAATTGAGAAGAAGATCATAGTCCTCCCAATTAGCTTTTCCCACAGGATGATGCTTCCATTCAATAAGTAATTCAAGCACATAAGTTCTTGAAACTTTTTTGCCAGCACAAGAATATTTATTTGGAAATCAAAAGAAAAAAAATCTATTCAGCTTGGAAATGAGAATTTTTTGCCAGCGATGTGCCACTGAAAATTCCATCTCAATTGAGAGTGGCAAAGGAGGTGGCATTGTAGGTCGAGTCAGACCATAAACACGACATGATAAGGATATGCGAAAAGTGAATGGAAATTGAATGGACTTTGGAACCAGGTGGTAGATGTAACTCATATGCAATTGGACCCACTTTGCGTAATAATGGAATAAAGATTGAAAAATGAAGAGAAAGTTTCTCATTTTTCCTTTTAGCAAGGCTCCTTCGACGAAAAGGTTGCATGCGAAGAAAGGCTATGCCTCACTTATTACATGCTTGTCTCTTGGAATCTTGAGACTTCATTCTTGCTCGAGCTAATAAGAGATGAGAGCATAATAATGTTATCATGTCATCAGGAGCCAAGCATTCAAATTAGCAAGCTTTGTTTCCTTTAAAAGGGTGTGTGCAGGAGGTTCTCCACCATACACTAAATGAAAAGTCGTAGTTGTGTGCGGCTGAGAGGGAAGAGCTCTTGCCAAAGAACATTAATATCTTGGCAGAACCTTGCAGCTATAGTTTTTGTAACCACCACAGGAGTCAAAGTATCATATTTTCGTATCATGTGCTTCGAATATTTTTTTTCTTGAGATTAGATAATTAGAAATGACCATCCTTCTGGTTGCCAGCTCATGAGAAATGCGGATGATAAAGGGCATCAAATTTGATATTTGCAATTATTTTGTGAAAATAAGGGTCAACATCGAGTGCAATTGTAAGATTGTCAAAATTCAATGGAACTAAAATTGCCAAGGTTAAGAAATCAGCATAGTCTCCTTCAAGAGAAAGCATTAACACCAGTATTTTCTCTACATGCCTTATATGATGGTAAAGTCATACGGCAATAGTTTCATCAACAATTATTGTTGTTCTATAGTAGATATCTATTATTTCAGTAGATATTTTAGGTTGTAGTGATCAAGTTTAACCAAAAAATGTTGACCTAATAAATGATGTTGCCATTTTCGGAGAGAAAGAACCAATGCTAATAATTCACGATCATATTTTGACTTAAACCAGTTGGAAAAAGAGAATTCCTTACTAAAATTTTCGAGTGGATGATCAAGCTGAAGTAAGATAGCACCAACACAATTGGAAGAAGCATCACATTCAACTATAAATTGTTGTCTGAAATTTGGAAGACACAAAAATGTATTATAGTCAACATGTGATTGAGCTATTGGAAAGTCTCATGAGTTTTTGGTGACCACAAAAAAGAAGTCTTTTTTGTTAAATCTATTAAAGCACAAGCAATAATACCATAATGACACAAATTCTTATAATAACCTTCAAGCCTAAGAAATCACGAAGGTCCTTTACATTAGTTGGTGTAGGCCATTCTAGCACTGCTGATATCTTTTCGGGATCAATTGATACACCATCTTGTGAAATAATATGACCTAAAACTCAATCTGTTTTGCCCAAACAAGCACTTTCTTGGGTTGGCAAAATAAGAATTGGTAGAGAGTAGCTAGAGAGTTGTTCTAAATGTTGTTGGCGTATGTGGATGTGGGATAATGCCTTGAATTTTAACCCATTGATAAACTCTTATATGACCCCCTATGCATCATAGTCGTTCGAATCGCCGCCCATCCCATACGAGGGGGGGGGGGGTGTGTCTTCTTTTGTTATTTCTCCATCAAAGAAAACACTCAGTCACCGCCCGAGGGCGTAGTCCAGTTAAGGATGAATCTCGTAAATTTCGTGTCTTCTTTTGTGTGCAAACTTCTCTCTCTCTCTCTTTCTCTCATCTCATATTCACAACAAATTGGTATTAGGGCCGCGAGATTCATCAATGATCCTCTATAAGACGAAGATATGAAGTCGCACGACGTGAAGATCGAGAAGTTCATCGGGCGGAATAGTTTCAGCCTCTGACAGATCAAGATGCGAACACTTCTAAAACAACAAAAGATATGGGCGTCGATCGCACATATCGCGAAAGACAAATCAAAGACGGAAGGAGATTCGAAGGGCAAATAAATAAAAACAAGTACTTCCGTGGATTTGACATTGCTAGACGAGAAGACCCACTCCATTATATTGTTGTGTCTGGCGAACAAGGTGATCATCGAAGTTGTTGATGAAGAAATGACGACTGGTCTATGGTTAAAACTTGAGAGTCCCTATATGGCGAAGTCTCTTACCAATAAGTTATTATTGAAACAACGTCTATTCGCCCTACGCATGCAAGAAGGTACTTGATGACAGAAAAAGGTATACTTAATTAGGTTGACCCCGTTCCCGAAAAGCTTACCCCAATAACCACTTTCGTAAACAATTGTGTCGATTTATTTCCATTTTATACTTTTTGAATATTCGACATCATCATTATTGGATTTTGGGAATTTAAGAAAGTTTTGACCAGATTTCATGATTTTAGTTGTTTGAGCATTTGAAATTTGAATTCTTTCCTTCTTCGTTGCAGTTGGAGGGTCAAGATAATTGCCATAACAACCCAAGATAACTGCCATAACAGTCTAAGATAACTTCCATAACAACCCAGATCTTACCTGATATAATCACCCAGATATTACTTATTATAACAGCCCTGGCCGAGATCTTTTCT
>LTAE01000856.1:7254-40729 GCA_001647135.1 Pontederia paniculata
TATGTTCTTAGGACGGCCACTGCACACATATGTTTCTTCTGAGATGTCTTTCTTGTGTATAGATTGTCCATTTCTTTTAGCTTTGGTCGATCTAACATCTCATGAACTTGAATCAACCTGTTATAGAATTCAGCTCAACAAGTTAATCAGTATAGACTAAGTTCACTTACAAATTTGTGATCACCAAAACACACTCGGGATCCTAGATTCAACACTATAGAGTACAAAACAAAAGAACACTAGTAGTAGAGGAATCAATACATGTCACATTCAATGAAAACGACAACAGTACTGATAAACTTGAAAAGGTTGAGATCACAGAAGAAAATAATAAGGATGTTCATGACTTAGCTGAGTTAACTCACAAAGAGGAAGACTCAACCCATGGAAATAACAACTAATGAGATTGATGTGATAAATGAAGAACCCGCAAGAAATTAAACTTGAAATAGGTTTGCCTCCCACTGAATAAAATAATTGGAAACAAATATCCTCTCATCCCTTAGAAAATATCATTGGAGATATAAATGAAGGTGTGAGAACAAGAAAGTCATTAAGAAATTTCTGTGCATTCTCTGGCTTTCTATCTCAAATAGAACCCAAGACTATAGAATATGCATTGGATGATTCAAATTAGATAAATGACATGCATGAAGAGAAACAACTTTGAAAGAAATCAAGTATGACATTTGGTTAAGGGACCTAAGGATCATCCCATAGTTGGAACAAAATGGATTTTCAAAAATAAATTAGATGAAACTGGAGTTGTGATTAGGAATAAAGCGAAACTAGTTGCAAAAAAAGATATTCTCAAGTTGAAGAAATTGACTTTGATGAAACTTTTGCACCAGTTGCTCAGTTAGAAGCAACTGAGCAAATGTCCATACTTGTGCAAATCATAAACAAACTTTAGAAATGCCTTAAAGATATTTGAGAATCCATTTAACTGCATCCCAATGCTCTCTACCAGGATTTGATAGGAATCGACTCACCACATCAACTGCATATGCTATGTCTGACCTTGTGCAAACCATTATATACATGAAACTACCAGTTGCAGATGCATATGGTACATTCTTCATCTTTTGCTTTTCAGCATTATTTCTTGGACACTGTCTAAAACTCAAATTTAAGTGACTTGCAAGTGGAGATTAAAATGCTTTTGCATTCTTCATATTGAGTCCATGATGAAAACACAAAGATAAGAACTATATGATTCATTACAGATGAGAGAAAATTAGCTTTAATCAAATTTTTTAAGAATAATTCATATGAGAGGAGCTAACAGTTTACCTAGCATGAAATCCTCAATGATATCACTTAAGCTTCTACTCCACTTCCTTAACTTTCTTTTGTTCTTCTACTTCTTTTTAGGTGTAATACCGACTTAAAGTTGATTGATAAAGTTACCATTATACCCTTGTTAAAGTAAATGGTTTATCTTTTCTTTTATTTATTTTATTTATTCATTTACTTAAGACATTACATGTAAATAAGAAACTATCCCCCATTTGAATTCAAATAATATATTTTTAAAATTAAATTCCAAAAAAATAAAAATCTAAATTTTGGGCCAAAAATAAAATCAATTTTTTTTTATTTTTGTCCCTTCAATTAACCTAACTAAAACTCTCCCTAAAATTTATTAAAAATTATATTTAATACACTTTAACATATATGAACAATTACCGGGTCTTTAATTTTTCAGATTCTAAAGTTTTTAAAAATTATATTTTCATATCTTAATCAGATTTCGTTAATTTTCAGCATATTAAAATTGAAACTAGAATACACTCTTTAACACGTATATGATAGTAAATATTAATTATATAAATACACAATTAATATTTATAATATCATATGAATTACATCTTGAATATCAGAATACCTCCTCCTCACGCTCCTTCTTCTTCTTCAAACCACGAATTGATTAACGAAATCTTGGTTTTCCTGTTCAAGGCCTCATTGATTTCGGCCTTAGTTTCTCTCTTCTGTATTCTGCTCCCGAAACATGTCAGTTGGAAGGCTTACATATCCTTCCTACTCGGAATTGTTGTTGTGTTGGCACTCAAAGCAATTAGGGCAACACGTGGACATGAGAATGTTCTGCCCCAGGATCGCGTAATTATGCAAAACACGGGAGGTCTGGGAAAATTCCTTTATAAGGAGGTCTTCTTGTTACTCCTCACCTCCTTCTCTAACACTAGCCAGAGCCATCTCACTATGGTTCAAGTCTTCGTCCTATCCCTGCTTGGTATGCTCTTCTTCTTGTCCATTTTGGCGCCCGAGCTGCCCTTTACCTTCTTTTCTTCTTCTTCAAACCATTACTTGATCAACAAATTCTTGGTTGTCCTGTTCGAGGCCTTCTTGGCCTCATCCTTAATTTCTGTATCGTGTATTCTTCTCCCCGGCTATCTCTGTCGGAAGGCATACACATGCTTCATGCTGGGAGTGGCTGCTGCATGACGCATTCATTCACCGGTAACAGTGACAGAGGAACACAAATTCACCACCAACTTGTTCGTTCTCTATTACCCCTTGTATCATGTGATTTCTGTACTGCCCCTGTATCCTGTGATTTTCAATCTTATTGTAAAGTGTGCATTTTTACCATCTGTTTTCAGCAATCATGTAAGTAAGTATTGGCACGCTGCCAACACTTCATAATCTGTATGTAATGTAAGATTGGGATTTTTGTGATTTGGTAAACAAAATATATGTTGTACATGGTCCACATTGTTTTGTCTTATATGCCTTCAAAGTTTGCGATGGTCGCGCCTGCGCGCGGCATCGGCCCGCGTGTCCTAGCAGTGCGTTTGCAAACGCTGCGCAGCGTGCGGGCGATCGACGCGCGGTGCCAGCGCGCTGGCGAACAATGCCCGGTGCGCAGCCCGGTGCGCAGCGGGCAAGTGGTCACCACGCGGTTTGACGACGGAGGGCACCAAGTGGTTAGGACATGTGTGATGCCCTAACCGGTTCCACTAGGCCAACGATTCAGCTTGATCGAAGCATTCTAAAGCCCAACAACAAGAGTTGCAGTTTTTTTTATTGACTCAAATATTTACTTAATTAATTTAGAAATGTTTGAAAAAAATTAAAATTATTATTTCGAATGTGTTTTAAATCTTTTGATGATTTTAAATAGCTTAAAATTCACTTGAAGTTAAATAAATGCTTTAAACTTAAGCTCACATAGCTCTCGCTCTCTCTCTCTCTCTCTCTCTCAATTTCACAACTATTTCAATATTATGTGCCGGAGACATGGTGGGTGGTCAAAAATAAAATGATTCTATAACTAATGTATATTTATACAAATTATAATACTTAAATTATTATAACTTTTATTTTTTATTGAAGTAAAAGAATACTTAGTTTCTATTTCTACAAAAAAAATTTATTCAAAACATCTATTATTTTCCGAATAATAAATATTCAAATTTAATTTTTGGATTATTTCCGCTAACACCCCTTATACTATAACTTTGTTTCACGAATAACCCCAAACTATAATTTTATCAATTTTATTCCCTAAATTATTTCCGCTTTGACATTTTAGTTCTAACGTTTGATTTTGTTATTTTTTCTGTTAAAATTAAATTTTCATATTTGTTAAATGACACATGCATCCTTATATAAAATTTAAAATAATTTTTATATTTTATTACTTATTTTCTTAATCTAATAAAGAATTAGCAAAAGGGCACAAGTGTTATAAACTAATAAGTAATAAACGATAAAAAAAGTATTTTAAATTTTTACATAAGAATACAAGTGTCATTTAACGTATCTGAAAAATTAATTTTAACAAAAAAATTGACAGAGAACTAAAATATCAAAGCGAAAATAGTTTAGGGACTAAAATCGGTAAAATTATAGTTTGAAGTTATTCGTGGAAAAAAAGTTATAGTACACTAAGTTGTTGGCAAAAATAACGCTTAATTTTTTTGTTAATAAAGTAAATTTCACAAATACCTAGATAGTTTGCCTTAAACTTTAAATAGAATGTTAAATTAAAATAAATTAGAGTTTTTCATTCTTGAATTGTGATATCCACTAAAATGTTTTTATACATAAAATTTTACTAAAAAATATAGCAAGACGGGAGTGTATATATACAAAAATGACGATGTGTTCAGCATTTCTTCGTACAAAAGAAATGTTAGTCATAAGCACACGACTTTGGAAAGAAAATAATGCATCATTTTTTTTAAAGATCCATAAATCAAATTCCTGATATAGAAAATAAAAGGCAACAAACAAGTTAAAATTGTTTGCAGTTTGATGTTAAGGAAAAATACTTAATTTTTTTTAAAAGAGATTACTTATGATTCTTGTATCGCATCCAAAAATCATTAGAACAACACATTTTTAAATATTCATTAATATACTTTTTTAAATAAATTCTAAAAAAAAACTTTAAAGGTCGAATGACCTAATCCACATATTTATTCTTGTTGGGACAATTTTGATATGGTTAACCTGTATTATAACTTGGTTATAGCTATAATACAATAGACTATTATAGCAAATCACTCTAACAAAATGTACTGTTAAAATATAATAGTTCCAACTTAGTTTTATTTTTTCTATCTTGTGTGTGAATAGTAAAAGGAGGCCTCAAAATGTAGTAGTTTGAATTTCAGCCAAATACTGTGCGAGTATTTTTATTAACCAATCTTTCATTAACTGTGGTTCAATAATTAATAAATTTGTTATCATTCGTTTTCACTGAAGAAGAAACTGAATCATGTTCCAGTAAAACAAGTAGTTTGAATTTCAGCCAAATACTGTGCGAAAAAAATATCGATAAAAAGAAAATTTAAAATATTTTAACATACGAATTGAGTTGAGGTGTGTGTTTCTTTATTATTATGAATTATGCATATTTTTATATATATGGTTAAAAAGAGAATAAAAGTATTGTGTATGAAATTCGGTAGTTGTATTTTATGTCATTATCTGTCTAACTCAATAATAAAATTTCCCTACATATTATATGTTGTGATGTCCTCCGTTATAATCTTGTTACTGATCCTATATGGGAGCCACTCCACTTATTTCCATGGATTTGGCCTAATTCATAGTTTTTCTTATTTGTGAAATATCTCATAAACCCATGCGTAAAAGTGAAAAAAAGGGACAGTGGGCCCTTTAAAACTTCAGCCCTTTTCCATATGAAAAGCCCAAATTTTTACTGGATCACGTGACCAAAAAAAAGCGGTCGCATCCCAAGAAAGACCGACGACACGCCGGCGCCGGAGGAGGAGGAAAAAGATGGTACAAATTGCGACTTGCTTCGCTATGAGCTCTCGGGGGGCCTTCGTCTTCTTGGAAGTTCCCGGATAACCTCCACTTGGATCGCTCTCCAGTCTCCACCAGGACGAGAAGAAGGTGCCAATTTTAACGATCTTTCCTCCGCTCCCTTTCCGTGGGTCCGTATCCCTATCTCTCTTTGATCATCAGTGGGAACTGTTGTTATAATCTAGTTTTTTTTTTATTAATAAATTTTCTTAGTTGGATTTATATGATTTCGATTAACTTTTGGTCTTCTGGAGATAGACATTTACAAAGGGATTTTGTTTAGTAGCGGGTTGAAGTTTTTACTGCAGCATCGATACCTTGATGACTTGAAGAGGCCATCATAAAGTGTCCGAGTAATTTTCAAATTTAATATTTCATCTTTACATAAGATTTCAAGTTGGCAGATTGATATTCCAACTATATAATCATTTCAAAATTGATCCCTTTTATATATTATAATATTTTCTTTAATATGACAACCACATCATATATTTTAATAAATAATTTATTAAGATAATAATCAAATCAATTGAAATATAAATTAATACCTTCAATTTAAAAAGATTATAGATATAAAAAAATAATAAATAATTGTCGAAAGTATTTCTTTATATAAATTTTTTTAAAAAATTAAAATGATTTTTTACGTGTGGCCAAAAAATAAATTATTTGTAAAAAGAAATGATGTGGCTAACACATTGCCAAAAAATAGTTATAATATATAAATGAGATCAATTGTGAAAAAAATTATATAGTTTAGAGAATGATTAGTTACAAAATAAAATTTTACAAAAAAAAATATTCATTAATAAATTATTAATATAAAAACATATTTGTGGAAATATATTATAATATGCAAAGAGAAGATATTATTTTTAATATATGTGAATAGCAACCATATCATGTGTTTTAATTAATAATTTATTAATGTATTTTTGTAAAGCTTTATTTTGTAATTAATCATTCTCTCAACTATATATTTTTTTTTCACAATTGATCTCATTTATATATATATATTATAATTATATATTGGCAATGTGTCAACATATCAACCACATGCAAAAAAATCACTTTAGTTTTAAAAAATATTTATGCAAAGAAATTTACTTTCGATAATTATTTATTATTATTTTTATATCCATAATTATTTTAAATTGAAGGTATTAATTTATATTTCAGTTGATTTATTTATGATCTTAATAAATTATTTATTAAAACAAATGATGTGATTATCCTATTAACAAAAATATATTATAATATATAAAGGGGATCAATTTTGAAATGATTATATAGTTGGAATAACAATCAGTTACAAAATGAAGTTAGAGTACTAACTTGAGATCTTACTTAAAAATGGGATATCAAATTTGAAAATTACTCTAAAGTGTCCTACTACGGCTTGTTTTGGTCTCGATTATTGAGTTAGTATCGATTATATGGTGCACTTTTTTTTTTGCGATTTAGTGATTTTTTAAGTCTTGTTGAAATGGAGAAACATCTTGTTCAGCTATATGTAGCATATTTTGTTGCAGCATTGGACACCTTGAATCATGGTGTCTTTAAGCTTATTATGGTTAAAAATTAGTGTTGTTTATGTCTGGAAAGTAAACTAGCTCAATTGGTTTAATGGTATGTTTGGATTGGTCGGAAAAGAGGGTAACTGAGAAGAAGATTTCTTTTTTAAAGGGAGAAGAAGATAATTGACCTCTTTTTCTCTGGTGTGAATAGAAATTTTAATGAAGGGCGAGGAAAAAGTTAGTCTTTATTTCCTTTTAACTAAAACCAATTTATCTACTAACGGAGTTGGATGGAGTGGTACTTTTCTTGTTTAATCCGGTTTCAAGTTCAAATTTTTGCATACGATAAACCTCATCTAGCATAGCCGTGTGATTTGAGGCGATATAGATTAGTCATGACTGTAAACTATGGTGTGATTTGAGGCGATATAGATTAGTCATGACTGTAAACTGTGGTGGCATTCGAAAGAAAAAATAATTTATCCCAAAATTGAGTTGGGCCATGAGTTCACTCGTCATGGTGATTAGTAGAGTTTGATGCATTGAGAAAATATTATGAAATGTCGTTCCAACCTTTTTTATCAATAAATTAATGCTGGCACTTCAACTACGAACCCCATACTTCAGGTCAGGGCATGCTCAAGAGTTCCTGGCTCCAAATAAGAAGATGAAAGAATATTGTTGTATACTTAGTATTGTAAAAACTGGCATGCAAGTTAACAACGTTATTTTCCATGCCCAATTAAAAATTTCCTTGGAAGAACCACCTCAGGATGCCACATGGATTGACATAATTTGAAGGTTATTAAGAAACAAAAATCTAGATAATACTACTAAAATTTCTTAATAGATGATAACCGATCAAAACATAATTATTATTGATTTCTGAAATAAATAGATTTGTGAATCAAGTTCACCTTCATACAAGCTCAAATTTTATTGTTTAGATCTATATGGTTAAACTCATAGTTGAACTTGGCTTGGCTTTCTTTTCTGGTTTCATTTGACTTGGTCATTTGTAGTTTCTTTGGCCTGCTTTTTGGGCTTCATTTCAATTGTGTATAGAATGAGTGTAATAGTTTGTAAATTCCATGATTCAGATTGCTGGTTGTAGTTTTATATTTCTTTTCTTTCCTTGAGAGCGAAAACAATAACTGACGAGTCGAATAGTCATCCAACTTAATTTACATGGTGAAATAATAGTACAAATAGGTACTAAATGAAAGTATAAGAAAAAGAGGAAACACGACTCCTTAGCTCTGTACTGATACCTTGAGAAAGCATTGAATATGATGTATAATATTCTCTAAATAACACCACTTAACCCTAATGGTTCACTGTGTTGGGTTCAAATGCCCCACAAGAAGGTCAGCAACATAATGGTTGTGAGATGTGTTCAGGAGACTGGGGAATAACGAGCACACTCCACCATCTCGAAGCTTGTCTAGAATGGAAGTTTATGTATCAATTCATCTGCAAAAGTGTGCATACTAGACCTATGACCATGTCAGTAGCCCCCACTAAGGGTCACAACTGATTTCTGAATCCTACTCTTGTCTAACTTGTCGGCAACCAAGTTTGATTGGCAAAGTTGGTTTGCGGGATTGTGTTCTTAGGTTAAATTTCTGAATTTACCAATTTGGTTAGTGTTTATCGTTTTACTCTCGTCCGAACACCGGATTGGCGTTAGTAGCCGCGGACACCTCCGGGTCTAGATCCAAAAAAAAGAGTCTTTGAATCAATCAAGTAAAAGTTCTCATCTTCAATGTGTAGATCACTTTGCAATTAGTTGTGAGGCCCGACTGACATGTATTGTTCTTTTCCCTCTTTTCCCGACAGCAGAGTGTAAACCAAACAGACATTTAAATCTCTTTTGTTTGATAGAATTAAGATCAACCTGGTGTCAGGCAAGGTTTTTTTTTTGTTTGGAGTAGATGGAATGGAAAGCAATCTATTTATTATGTTTGAAAAAAAATGCCAGGAATTTGTATATTTAGGTACTTTTAATGCATCTGATAATTATCTTTGCCAACATAAGAATTTAATATCTCAGAAAATATTTCACGACCTTATAATTGCATTCAGATGTTATTTCGAAATTTCAAAAAATCGATTTGGGAGATCAATTTGTTTCCATTTCAATATTTGCGTTATTGTTATAGTTCAGAGGCAATCTTCTTTGTTATATCTATTTCCCAATAGAAAAGCTGATTCATGGATTTCATTGAAACCTCTACCCGTTGGACAATGGATCCAAGTAGGAATGATTTGTAGTATTTTATGATCTTTGCTTTCAAAGCTTGAGTCCTGCCATTGTGATCTACATTGAAATTATATTGGTGTAGCAAGTGCTGGCTCTGAATTTGCTTTTTCTTTCAGAACGAGAGGTTGAAGAGAGAATGATGGAGATCAAGCGGATGAGGGATGAATATCAAGCTAAATAAGGCTCTATATGCATTACAACCTCGCATCGTCTTCTGGTCTCCAAAGTGTCACTATATTTTTCCTTTTTAATTGAACTCTCATTTTACATGTTTTGTGGGATCAAACGTGTTTTAGTCTAATTCCGTAGCTGATGCTTCTCAACATTTTCCAACCTTTATTGGTGATTGTTGAAGTAGTTTGCCATATTATGCCATTTGTAAATAAATTTGCTTCTGGTCAATTATTTTGCGGGAAGCATATCGAATTAATTTGGGTGACTTTGATCTTTATTATGGATATTTCTTACATATATTTGAGATCAGAGATGCTGACTTTTCCTCCGGAAAGACAGACCTCATGTATCTATTCTAGTTGGAACTTCTAGTTTTCTTTTCCAAACAATTGGGTCAAAGATCAATGTTTTCATTGATTTCCAATAGCGCGTGAGTCATCTGTTTGTACATGCACTTTTTTGTATAGAAGTAAACATTTATTTATGCACTGGAAGGGTGATATTATGCAACTCGGTCACCTTGTTCACATCTTCTTTTTTTTTTATAAACCCCACCGATGTCCAGAACTACTAGCACTCGACCTTGTTCACATCTTTAATCTGTTGCCTAATGCTAACTAACTTCACGGTCTTGTCTCGCTGTACGCTCAACCTCTGTTTCACATGACTAACAGAGTGACCAATATTGTTCTAGTTAATGTTTATTTGAAATTGAATTATTGAGGTTTAAATCATTCGAAAATATTTTTGCACTAACATTGTTTTGGGCCAAAGCACAACCTTATTCTGTGGAAACTGATCGGTTTTCTTAAAAGAGAAAGGGAGTATGCTAAGTAAGCTACTTAACGGTGATCGAGATCATTAAATTTATTTTTGATGGTACAAGATCGAAATTTTAAAATATATTTTAAATTTTTAAATTTGATCTTACATCATCAAAATTAAATTTAATAAATTAGATCATCGTTAAATAGCTTACTTAACAAAAGTGCTAAGTAGGCTTCTTAACATCTTTCTTAAAGGAAAAGGGAGCCCAGTTTTGTAGACCCTTGGATAAAATATTAATGGCTCATGATCAAACCACAAAATACACTTTAGATGAAAGTGGTTTCTATCATAACCGTCCATTGACTTTTGACGGTCCAGATCAAAAGTTAATGAAATAAAAAGCTGGAACATCCCTTTCTTTTCTCTCTCCTTTTATTCTCTCCCTCTTGTTGCCAACCAGCTATAGACCGTGGATGCCGCCTCGCTCCATTGACTTCTTTCTCTGATGATCAATGTTCAAATGTTGATCCCCTTTTTCTCTCTTTGTGTCCCTCGTTCTAACTCTTAATTGTTGTACACTTTGGCGTAGAGCATTTATTTTTTCTTTTGCTCATTAACTTTCGGATTCTGAAGTTCTTATCAAAGTGCTCAGATAAATCTTTTTCCTCCTTTTTTGTATGAGCTTGGAAATTTTTTACGGGTCATTGTAACGTTCTTTTCAACGTTTTCTTTTTCTTTGTTCTAGAATTTAAATATAAGTAAAAGGAGAGCATGTAATCTTGGTGTTTCCTTTTATTAATAAAATAATTCTTTGGATCAATCATCCAAATGTTTTTTTCTCTATTATTTTGCTTCTTCTCGTCGGAAGTCATTTTTTTCTCGACTCAGGTTTATCATGTCAAACTTTTGGTTTAAGTTACTAATTTGTTACTATACAATCATTTTTCAAATGCTAATCGCAATATATTCAAATTGCAAATAAAGTTTTATGGCATTTGCATTTCATCAAACAAAAAAGGTTTGAGCGAAAAAATTGAGGCGCAATCAATGTTGTAAACCCCGACCCGGACGTCGACCCGGATAGTTTAACGGGTCAGGTCGAACCGGTCGGACCAATTAAACCGGATGGTCGGACCGAATAATAATAAATTGATATTATGAATTATAAATCAAAATATATGATAATATATATTACTAATTATAAGAATATAATATTTTTTTAATCTTAATTCACAATCTAAAGTTTATAATAGTGCTTAATGACTCAAGATAAATAATAAAATAATTATTAAATACTAATATATTTGATTGATTTACTAAATTTTTTTATTTAACGTAATAATATAGAGTAGTCACCATTTCAAAATTTACTTGGCAACTTAGATCATGTAGATCTTTTAAGATTTAAAATTTAAATTAGCTTTCTATTAATATTATTATTTGAAAAATATATATTTTTTTCGGACCGGGTTTGTCAAACCCGCCGGGTTGAACGGTTCAACCGGGGTTTGACCGGGTTTGACCGGATAAAAGTGGTCCAACTATCAATCCGGGTTTGATGTGACCCATGGACCGGTTTAGGTCCCGGACACCGATCCGACCGATCCGACCGGCCGGGCCGGGTCGGGTTTTACAACATAGGGCGCAATAAGTGGGGAGTTAATGAATTTTTTTAGTTCACCAAATCTTCAAAAGCCAATATTTTCTCAATATTAATTATTTATTTTATTCAATTATTATCAATGGGATCAACACTAACACAAGTTTGTTTAAGAATTATTGCTCGCTACAACAAAATTAATGTCGTCCAGAAAAGCTTCATTTCCATCACATGTTAGAGTGCATCTGGAAAACTATTCTTCAATTCCATCCCACTTAGGAGGGCGTTGATCACAATTGCTGAAGTGGTAGAGAAATATGTCATCTTGGTTGCAGGATTCAAAATAACTTCTCGGTCTATCTTAATTTTTTCACAACTCTTTGAAATCTTATCGTGCTAATTATCCATAAAACAAAAACAAAGTGTGAAAAGATGAACTTAATTAAAATTTTACAAATATGCTTTACAATTCTGAATAAAAAAATTGAAAAATAAAATTGTCAAATGATAGAATGGCTATAAAGGGCCATTTGACACATTCCCATTTTTATTAACCGATAATTTAAACCATTAATAAGTACTAATAATTTAAATTATTAAATAAAAAAATATTAAAATGCCGTCAAAAAATAATCTTTTTGACTTTACTAATATATTATTTTATATAAATAAAAAGGTAAAAATTGAAAAGTGAGTTTGAATAAAATATATAGAGTTTATATTATTAATCATCTGTAAATAATCTTAAGAAATTAAGAAGTTGTTGAACATTATTATTCTTAATAGAATATAAATATTTTGAAAGTTCAATTGAACGAATAATTTTGTCATAATGCATCTCACCCTATTATTAATATGAAAATACATCTATCGTAAGTACTATTTTAATTACCAGTGAGGTGATAATTTAGATTACTAGAGAAATAAATATTATTGATAATGTGTTGCGTCAAATGTTATAATGTGATGAGTCCCGGAATTGTAAATTGAATAATCGATAATCGTAACGTCTAGAAGAGGAAGAGTAGATAACCCACTAATTTTGAGAGAGAGAGAGAGAGAGAGAGAGAGAGAGAGAGAGAGAGAGAGAGAGAGAGAGTACTTGAGCTGACGGTGAACCTAGGTTGACAGCGCTGGTAGGGTTTGGGAGAGAAAAGAAGGGGGTGAATTGAAGAGTTTTCCAACTTTTAGTTCGTTAACTAGAGCAGACCGTCAAGAGTCAATGGGTGGTCATGATAAAAACCACTTACATCTAAAATTTATTGAATTAAGTGGTTTGATGCTGAGACATTGATATTTTATCTAAGGGTCTACAAACTTGCTAAGCAATCTATTGAGATTAAGGTTATATTTGGAAACTAACTAATAAAACAGTAAAATAAGATTGTGGAGTATAAAATGGGGTGGTGAAGTGTCGTGGATTATTATTAACCTTATGTTTGGATAAAATTTTATGATGATGAATGAGCTAAGCTAAACTATGCCATATTTGAATAATTAAAATAAAAGTTATTTATATTCTTTATTATATATGATTATTTATGACCCTTTATAAATATAATATTATTATATATTTATCTGATTTATTATAATATTTTTTATATATTTATCATTATTTATATCTCTTTATATATTTTAATCTTATCTTTAGTATTTTTTTTCCTCCTAATGTATTTTGTTTTTCTTTCACAATATTTTCATTTTTTTATTCTTTTAACAATAAAGATAAAAAAGATTGAAGATGAGAGATAAATATAAAAAGAGTGAAAAAAATAATATTATCATTACACCAATAAAAACATTGTTCAAATGATAATAAAAATAATTATTTATCTCAAATTGAATAAAAAATAATTAACTTGAAAAGAAAATTATGATGACATTCAATAGATTTAAAATATTATGATGGAAAATTAGCTCAAGAAAAAATAAATGTGAATGAATAAAAATTAAACAAATATAATTATTAAAAAATTATAAAATAAGATAAAAAAAGTTAAACTAACAAATGAACTCAAGTCAAATATTTTTCTATCATAAATCAAAACGAACTCAAGCTCAAATTATAAAGAAGAATATCAACAAATGAACTCAAGCTCAACAAGACTCCCTTTCCCCTTTCTTAAAGAAAAATCTTTCTGTAACACCCACGAAACGAATCCACATGGGCCTCGCTTACATGGGCTTTCGACGGTGCCACACGAACCTTTGGACATACATAATGGACCCACAAAGCGAATATGCACTAAACAAGCCCATAGAGTTATAATAACATGAAAGAGGAAATTATAAATCACATCGGAAAATATAATATAATCTCATGATGATTAAACATGATAATTAGGAAGAAGTATACAAGATAACATGATGATAGTTAAGACATGACAGCGGAAACATTTCAAATAAAATTCATAAGTGCGGATAACATCTTACCACATAAGGGCATAAATCCATGAGCAAATATATGGCCCATAGCATCACATAAGTTTTAGGCTCATTCGATTCGAGACATAAAATAAAGATAACAAGTTCATTTGATATAATCCTAATGAACTATAGGCCTACATGACTTAGACATGATCATGTGCAAACTAATGCCGCCGAGCATACCACCGCCAAGTCTCTCATGCATCATCAACTACATGGATCCAAGAGCAGGAAAGGTGGAAACCCCTTGGTAAGAATATGTAACTCATTATTAACATAAACATAATCCTTGAACGTACATTATGCAACATAAGCATCATATATATAACTCATCATTAACATAAATATAATCCTTGAACGTATATTAATTTAGGATAAACATAGGCATGATCATAAGTATTACATACATGAAAGACATTTCATACATGAAACATAAAAGAACTTATACATCTTATCTTCGTGTTTGTCATCCTTTACATCATTTTTACATAATTAGCCATATGATCACACATCATTATCATAATCATAGGTCAATTATTATCTTTGCATGAAGAGTCTCATATAACATTGACCCATTGACATCAGCTAGCTAGGTCAACCCTTCTCTGGGGTCCATATTAGGAAGCACATCACACTATTACTAGTGAAGAGACATCATTTTCGAGAAGCGCCTTCAGCTACTTTCCCATCACCAATGCGTCTCGACTAATTCATCATGTCTCTTCTTCATTATAATACATCACGCATAGCAAATAATCTTATAATTTTAACCTAATTATGACTTTGCATGCATCTCCATGTCTAGGCATGTCACAAGCATCAAACATGATTTCTCTATCCTTATAGCATGATAGATGACATATGATTGCATAATAATAGTTAAAGAAATAAGAACATTGATAATAGGCGGTCAATCAATAACATAAGATAAGCATAATATATAAGCAAGTCATAATATGATCAAATTAATTAAAAAGACATAAATATAATTGAGAATAACATGCACTACGACCCAAATGGGTAGGCTACGGTCGTGATTTGGTGAGCTACGATCGCACCATGGGTCGCTACGACCTCAGGCGCGTTCAACACGACCAAGTCGTAGTAAGGTCGTAATCAGACTCTGATCGTTATTAAAAAAAATCGATTTAAAAGGCTTACGCTATGAGTAGAGCATCACTACGGTTTCAAAAATGCGCTACAACCCAAAATGGGTCGCTACGTACCTAAAGGGGTCCGCTACGGCCCCATAAGGGGTCGTTACGGTCCCCATGCCATGCTATAGCCTAGCTGTAGTAGGCATGAGCTCACTAAGACCGAGCCGTAGTGAGTCGCCAAGGGTTGTTCTTCCCTGGTTCAACTTTTATTTCTTCCCAAATTTGATATATTCAAACATTAAGGAATGATTTATCGATAGTGTACATATCTAGAGATATCCATGATTTCTAGGAGTCATAATATGACAAAATACAAGTAAAACCATCATAATTGGGTGCATTTGTCCTAGGTTACCATTTAGGATTCATGTTTATGACCTAGAGTTCATAGTTCATCATATCCACATCATTTGAGTTTGAGAACATGGAAGAAACATAATATGTTCAATTAGACATAACGAGGATATAACTCAAACATCATAGACATCATATGATTTATGGCAACATAGTTGAGAAGGAAACAAGACATAAAAACACATGACATATATCATTCATGCAACAAATTCTATAAGCCATCCCTCACATTCCTATCTTTTAAGAACAATGGTTCTTATACTCCTCAAATCCATGGGTTGAGATGAGGAAGAAAGAGATTAGATCACCTTTATATACTTTGTCCTAACTTCCTTTTTTCTAGAGGTTTTTTTTTTTCAAATGTGTTTTTTTTTCTTTTTTTTCTTTCTTTCAGTTTATTCTTCGATTCTTAGGGAAGGCAGATTGCCGTCTTATTTTGATCGAAGATGTGAGATACAGAATTGCTCTGAAAGTCCAGAAACAAAAAAAAAACATTTTTTATCGATCAAAGTCTACTACAAAAACTCAATAAAACTGTGATTAAAGCAATCTGTGAGAATGAAATCTTTCATGTACTTCCTTCCTATCATTGGAGTCATGATGATATACGAGGATTAAAAAGAGTTCCAACTTGGTGCTGGATGTGCTTCTTGAAATCCTTAGTCCTTACATCAGAATTCTAGAATTTTACCTTTCTGTTTAGTTAAAAAGGCAAAAAAAAGTAGGAAGTCCATCTCTACTCTCTCTTCCTTACCCATCCACAAATATGTACTCATTAGCAGCACGTTGATAAAAAGGGTAATAAAAAACCACTGCCATGCTGCAACTGGTTCGATGTGCATGAGCCTAACAAAACAAAATCCCCACAACGTCCTCAAAGCCGACAACTTGCTAATCCGAATTGTTTTGCTTATTTTGGCTCAACGCTCGTTTTGACGTCGGCATTCAACTCCTGCATCACTAACTAATTAAAAAAAAAACATAAATTGTCATGCTAAGAACTTACTTTGTAGTAAAGTTATCAAAATTTTGATCTTTTATGATTTATTTTATGATTTTCTTATATTTAGCTCCTTATCTATTCTACAATTTAATTCGCAGGATTTTTACGATCTTCATAATATTTTTCATAAAATCAAACGATCATTGTCTGATCGTCAATCTTGTAATTCTTCTTCGATTCTAAGTAAGATCTCAATCATAACAATTTTGCTTTGCCGTGTTCGCCATTCAATCAGCACTATTAGACTCATCTAAATGGAAAAAGAAGAAAAGAACAGTTTAAGTTACATAGAGTTCCTATCTTAGAACCTTTGTATGTTTTACATTTGAATGTTTGTGAAGTGTGATTACCTTACACTCGACTGCACATTCAAACCACGCCTTATTATCCATCATTATTATTGCGTATTATCTTAATAATAACAAATTAATAGTTAAAATTTTGATTTCATCCTAAGAATTTTAGTAGCAAATTAAGAGATATTAAATTAGAGAAAAAATAGAGGTGCTTCCTGTTTAAATCATGTTATCAACTTTTTTTTAACCGTATGATGCACAATGTATGATGGATAGATTTAGGAGAAAAAAAATAGAAAATAAAAAATTTAATTTTCATTGTAGATTTAACATCATAAGATTAAAGAACATGGTGCTTTTACCTACATTGAACTCTTAAATTAGTTTTAGGTCCTCGCCTCCATATAACTGTAGGTACATAGCTTGCGTAAGTGACCCTACAGAAGTTGCATGCACTTACTTGAGAGAGCTTTACCTGCTGCCAATGCCTTCTTGTTCTCGGATTCTTCTTCCATTTTTTTCTTTTCTGTTGGTGATCAATTTGCCAATATGCAAAGGCCATGATCCTTTTTCATATGGTCGTTTCTGCTTCGCTTGTGATCGATGTTGTTCCCTGCAAGTAACATTAACTTCCCTCTCTTTGATCCCTCTTCCATTTGCTTCTCCTTATGGATCACATCCTTCTCCATCTCAATCTATAAATACGCCCCCCGCCATGCTTTGCTCCCTCAGGTTCCCAGTGAGCTCACAACCTCTTCGCCACTGTACTTTCCAGCTCCTTCGGTACGTAGCCATCCACGACGACTGCACTCGCCGCAATGGGGAGGTACGCCCTCGTGTTCGCCGCCATCCTCCTCCTCGCCCTCGCCGCCGCCGCAGTGTCCTTCCCGTTCGACGAGTCGGACCTCGCGTCGGAGGAGAGCCTGCGGGACCTGTACGAGCGCTGGCGGAGCCACCACGGCGGCGCCCGCCCCGCCGTGTCCGCGGACCTCGACGAGAAGCAGAAGCGGTTCAACGTGTTCAAGGACAACGTCAGGTACATCCACGAGTTCAACAAGCAGGGGGACGCCCCTTACAAGCTCGGCCTCAACAGGTTCGGGNCCCCCCCGCCCCGCCGTGTCCGCGGACCTCGACGAGAAGCAGAAGCGGTTCAACGTGTTCAAGGACAACGTCAGGTACATCCACGAGTTCAACAAGCAGGGGGACGCCCCTTACAAGCTCGGCCTCAACAGGTTCGGGGACATGACCAGCCAGGAGTTCGCCAGCGCGTACGCCGGCGCCAAGGTGCAGCATCACCGGGCGCGCCGAGGCGACCGCCGGAGCTCGGGCGGGTTTATGTACGAGAACGTCCGCGACCTGCCGCCGACCGTGGACTGGAGGCAGAGCGGCGCCGTCACCCCCGTCAAGGACCAAGGCAAATGCGGTGAGTCCTCTGAACTTTCATCTGATTCGTCATCTATATGCATGTTCTCATGCATCATCGTCTTCTTCTTCTCGCTAGGGAGCTGCTGGGCGTTCTCGACTGTGGTTGCTGTGGAGGGCATAAACCAGATCAGGACCAACACACTCGTCTCCTTGTCGGAGCAAGAACTCGTCGACTGCGACACCGGCGACAACAACGGGTGCGACGGAGGACTCATGGAGCACGCGTTCGAGTTCATCAAGAAAAATGGCGGCATCGAAACGGAGGCCGACTACCCGTACACGGCCAAAGATGGAGTCTGCAACATCTCATCCAACGTACGTATAAGTTACTTGCTTCTAAGATGATCAAATTTGCAGAAGACTGTGGCTAAAATTAATCGTTCATGCATGCATGGTTTTGCAGAAGAATCTCCCGTTGGTCGTCATCGACGGGCACGAGATGGTGCCAGTGAACGACGAAGGGGCGCTCATGAAAGCCGTCGCCAACCAGCCTGTGTCCGTCGCCATTGATGCCAGCGGCCGTCCTTTCCAGTTCTACTCCGAGGTCTGTTCGATCATATAACATGGCTTCTTCTCCATCTCATCAACGTTTCTGAACTGGTTTGCTGCATGCATGCATGAATGCATGCAGGGAGTTTTCACAGGGGCCTGTGGCACAGAATTGGACCATGGAGTCGCCGTCGTCGGCTACGGGACGTCGCCGGAGGGAACCAACTACTGGACCGTGAAGAATTCTTGGGGAGCCGAATGGGGGGAGAAGGGCTACATAAGAATGCAGCGTGGAGTTGCAGCGAAGGGAGGGCTCTGCGGCATCGCCATGGAAGCGTCTTATCCCATCAAAACGTCCGCCAACCCTTCTCGCAACAGGAAGCTGCGGGCATCTTTTGTAGTTTAAATCCATCACAGCATCCTCTCATATATTACTAGTATTACATAGAAACCATTTATAAAGCTTATATTATTAATTATCATGTCATCTTCAGATCCATTATTTTTGTTCCTGAATTCTGTATGCAGCTAGTAATTAAAGAGAGATGTAATGCCCCCTCATTAATGAATGAATAAGTTTATGATTTAATGTTTAATTATGTGATGTTGCTTAACTTTATTTCCTTTTTCTGCATGAGAATATATATATTATATATATATATATATATATTAAAAACAAATGCTTCCTCATTAATGAATGAATAAGTTTATAATTTAGCCCTGTTTGAGGTCGGCACAAAACGCTGGTCATCAGCATCAGCGTTTTTTGTCTCACATAAAATATTTAATGACCAAGGCGTTTGGGTCAAAACGTCCTGTTGTCAAACAGAGCCTTAATGTTTAGTTATATTATGTTGCTTAAACTTTATTTCCTTTTTCTGCATGAGAATATATATGATGCCAACTAAAAAATCTTTGGCAATCTCCGTCTCCTTGTATAGATCACTACCAGAAATAAGAAAATTAAAGCATATATTGTATATATTAAAAACAACTTAACTATTAAATTAAGCAACCGACATAATTAAGGACTATCTTGGAAATACTCATTTTACAATTATATTTATATTAAAAAAGATATTGTTTATAATTGGAGTCAAGTAGAAAATATTTTTTTTGCTTAAATAAGTTTTAAATTTGAGTTTATATATTTGCAGAATTTTTTTGTCAGAAGTATCATAGTTAAATGGCTAATCATATCCGCTATTACGATCATGATTTTTCTACCCGCAGTTTCATATGAAGAATCGAAAAATATTACTAGATCGATATAAGCAATTATGACTAATTCTTTTTGGCTCTTGTGTTTTGTTATATTAATTAAATTTTGACACAAGAAAATATTGTTATGCTACATGCTGAATTGGCTCAGCAATTATTAGTGGATTCATGAGAAAGGGCCAGCGGCTTGACAACTTGTACATTTATGTCCCTCTTTTATATTAATCTATCTAAACGTAAAGGCTTGTATTTATTCAATTAAATTCAATGTAACTTACCACGCATACAATGTTTGACATCTGTCTTAAACTAAAATCAACTAATATAATTACATTTTGGACATACTCATGTTACAGTTATATATGTTTGTATCAAATATAAACACATTGATATAAGCAAATATGATTATTCTTTACACCTAAATGTTGATAGCAAGGCAAAGATATATTAATTTGTTTTCCGAATAACAAATTTGCTATGCTACACACTTAATTGACTTGACTCAGCAATTATTAGTTGGTTCATGAGAAAAAGGAACTGTGGCCTTTGTGAAGTGGCTTGCCAACCTGTACATGTATATATAATAATATCCAACAAAAGTTACATAATAATAGCACACTTTTTTCCTCCGGTATAAAAGTCTAACTAATAGCTAGAAAACAAAGAGCTATCATTTTTTCATTGGTGGGGATTAGAATGAGAAAACTAAATGTATTTTAAAACAAAATTAAGGAATGTTATTATTCGTAATGGCGGAGCGGGGGTCGAGTGGGTGCACTGATGCTCTTTAAATACGATTATTTTTTATTAATAATTTAATTTAAATATATTTATTATTGATTAGATAAAAATTTAAAAGAATTTAGGTTTAATTTTTCTTATCTTTATTTTTTTATACTTTTTTTATTATTTTTACTTTTTTATTTATTATATATCTCTCAAAAGATATTCTTATAATTTTGCACTTAGTCTGTCCCGTAGGTTAAATTTATCACTTAAATTTGTGCAACTTGGACTTCTACATTAAAAAAAAAATATTTTTAATGTAAATTATTTTACTCAAATTACATGTTGATGGATGGGTCTTTTGTTTTTGGATTACCCTTGCGGGGCTCCTGGTCTCCAAGGCTAGCACCTAACTAATCCGAAGTCGAGGACAAGAGCAGAACGATATTCCTCTAGCCAAATTTAATGACTCCGAAGCTCGAACTCGGGACTACTAGCTCTCGGTCTTTCAACTCGGGACACACTCCTGTTAATTAGGTGTGCCAACCAAACTTGGTTTGATGGATGAGTCTTTTGTTCCGTTCCGTTTGGTTTGTTTGGCTCAAAAGTTCCCGCTTAGCTCACCGGACGGACCACACCGCGTTCGTTTAAACGCATTTAGGACCTCGTTGTGGTTCGCGTTGCCCTCACATTAAAAAAAAAATTTGGCCAAAAAAAATCCCCAAGTGCATCGCAAGAGCGCCGAGCCATCGAAGTAGTCGGAGAAGACGACCCGGTCGCCGTCGCGTCGTCTCAGGAGACGAGGGCACCCTCTCGGCTGCGAAGGCAGCGGCGCTCAAGCGGACGACGAGGACTGACGCCACCATCTCCTCCGCCGACGAACTGTGGCGGCTGCGGGCGAGGGGATCGCGGCGGCGCCCCGCTGCACGTCGGGCGCTCGACGCCAGGACCATGAGCGGTTGCCCCGGCGCCCTCTCGGATCTCGGTAGATCCACGACTCGATCCCTCTCGGATGGACGCCACTTCTCGCCCCGCCGTCGTCATTGACAACGGAACCGGGTAAAAGAGCTTCATCCCTATTTTGATCTGAATTTTGCGTCGAACTCAAGAACGTGCTTCTAAGGGTTTGTTTTTTTGTCACCTGAGAAATAATTTTTTGGGTCAATATCTTAGAAATGTTTTATTATCCCTAAAAACATTCATCATCTCGGATCCGTATAGTTTAGTCTAACAACGATTTTTGACGCCCGGTGCATCTAGAAAGCTTATTTTGGATACTTGAAATCGGACTAGGTGAATTTTGATGAATATTGTAACTCACAGATTATGGAACGGTCGAAATGAGTATTTTTCCACCTTTGAGGACTCATATCTATGTACAACTATAAGATTACGGTTTCACCTGGTCATATTTACTTGGTACTATCTGAACCAAAACACCTCAAGTGGCATACACATGCCTTGCAGCGTCCTGGGCATGGTGGGAGGCATTAATTAATGGTATACTTTCTGAAAAGAGAACCCAGCCCCCCACTCCCCTGAAAAAGCAAAAAAGGTCGTCTTTTTTTATGATAGTAACCTTTTATCAGATTATTATCTAACTTGTACGAGAAATTTATAATATAAAAAATTGAAGGGGTAAAAGTTGGGAAGACATAAAGGTGTCAACGCAACAGAGATAGTGGACAATCTTAACAGAGATAGTGGACAATCTTTCTGAAATTTAAAGGAATGATGATGTACAGATGATCATGAATATGAATATCCACAAATTGGATTAGCTATTTCCTACTTTCTATCATTCGAGGGGGTGGGATAACGGGGAGCTATTCAAGCTGCATTATGAGATAAAAACCCTCTCCTATAAACGAAAGAGCTTCCTTCACCCCTATGTATTGGTCTTATTCTCGAAGATTGTCATTTATGGTTTTATTGGACACATTAATGGCCCAGGCTAAACAGCAAGAAAACTAGCTAGCATTACATGAGCCTCAGCACTGTCACTGTTCTGACATATTTCCATAACTATAAATGCCTAATGATAAATCTAGAATCAAACTATTCATCGCTTGACATGCTGAATAGTTGTATGAAACATTTTGTTTTTTCCTATTTGGACCACTATCAGTTATACGTGACACAATTTTATAAAAGTGTAGTGTATTCCTTAGTCCTAACCGACTACAGGACAATGTATAATCATAAAGAGCCTATTTTGTTACTTGTATGAACAAAATTTAAAGTTTAGGAAGTCGAATTCACGACTTTTCACTCTAAAAAGGCATGACTTCAATATGATCCTGGGATTTATGAAAACCTCAAAATTGCTTGAAGTTATGCCATTGGGTGTTGAGTTAAAACCTCTAGGTAAAGTTAGTCGGCACTCAAGAAAAGTCTTTTTTTATTTTGGAAAATCGATGTTGTGTAGGCAATATTATACATCATGTTAGAATGCTTTTAAGTGAGTTGAGAATGAGTAGATTCATGTCCTTCACATCATGATCAATATTGTGTGGAATATATCTTTTGTTCCATGCTTTGTGAAAGGACTTATTCTTAATTAATGGATGCATGGCTCCTTTTCTCGTTCCAGATACTGGTTGTTTCTGACTATGTATCTAGCCTTTTCAATCCTTCTTTATTTCTGAGTAGATTGGATGACTATCATCTTGCTAGTCATCCTTTTAGTCTTGAACAACAGAGACAGACAGATTGGTGATGAGCTAACCTTTGTGAAATGCTTGTGCATCATTGGTACTGTTTTCACAGTAGGATCATGTTCATTCTAGTCATCTAATACCCATGTCATGAAATTAAGTACTTTAAATCTCTTTGTTCACATGGATGACTAGCCTTTCCTAATCATCATTTTACCCTTAAGAAAATATCCTTGCTCAATTCCTTTTCTCCTGACAAGCTGTACTTTCTTGCCTTAGGTTTACTAAGATAGGTTATGCTGGTAATGTCGAGCCAAGCTTCAGCATCCCTACAGTAGTTGCTGTCAATGAATCTTTCCTCAACCAATCTGATGGTTCCAGCACAGGAAATTATTTAGCACAATATAATGCAGGGATAATGGCTGACCTTGATTTTTTTATTGGAGAAGATGCTTTATCACAATGTCGCTCTGGTGGCATTTACAGTCTCAAACGACCTATACATCGCGGTCAGGTAGATATAAAATATTCATGCTTGATAAATCCTAAAGTTAGTTTTGAAGGGTGGCAAATCTCAAAGCTATTCTCTGTCCAATTTTTGTCATTCACAGGTTGAAGACTGGGATGCAATGGAAAAATTTTGGCAAAATTGTATATTTAATTACTTAAGTTGTGACCCTGAGGATCACTATTTTCTCCTAACTGAGAGTCCGGTGGCTTCTCCAGAAGATCGTGAGTATATGGGAGAGATCATGTTTGAGACATTTAATGTCCCTGGCCTTTACATTGCTCTTCAACCTGTTCTTTCTCTTTCAGCTGGATCCTCAGCGGCCAAGGTTGGTTAACTATAAATCAAATTACCAAAATTCTCTTTGATTTTTCGTGATTTGCTGATTGTCAAACTTTGTTAGTTTACGGAATAACAGAGGAATTATGTTCTAAGAATATGAAATAAGAGATGATATTATCCTCACAATGGAGTATTTCTACGCCATCATTTTGATGAATAATTTCTTTTCACGATGTTTTATTTAGAGAAAATAGGTCATATATATTGCATTTCTTTGAAAAAATGTTCAGCTAGCACGTGAATCTACCAATATATTGCATTTCTTTGAAAAAACATTCAGCTAGCACGGGAATCTACTTTGATATCTGTGAAGTCTCTTGGCTACGGCACCAAGAGAGTCACTTTCCTTTACTATTTGCAGGCGAAACTTCTGTGATCCTTTTAGTCCGAGTTCGATCACATAAAGTAAAACAAGATTTAATACAGTTTGCAAATAACTTGATTGCCCTAGATCTTGAACTAAGAAATGATTCTTACAAAAAGAGGAAGGTAAACTGCATTGATTTGATAACATTGCAGAAGATATGGTTACAAAGAAATGGATACTCCAGTTTAGTTTAAAGATCGCATTGGCTACAACCTAATAACATCTTGAGCGAGAGTGTGCTCCAATTGAAGATCTTGAGTTCTTTTTACTTCTTTTTTCCCGAGAGTAAAGATGTTAAGTAAGTGGTTGTTCCTCCATTTTTCTGTTTCCTGGATTCTTAACTTAGGCATTCTGGTCCTAGATAAAAATCCTATGGAAATGAGGTTTACTAATTCTTAATCTTAAGATCTCTGTATGCAGTCTGCCAAATACCAAATATGCATGAGATATGTGAACTTTCAGACTCTCTTGGAACTGTCATTGCTTTTTTTTCATGAATTAAGCATGTGATGAATAGCTAATTAATTAAGAAAAGGATCTCTTCAACCAATAAACTGAAAACATATTACAGAAGTTTTGGCATAAAATTTGAAGTAATGTACGAAGGCCAAGTGTTTTCCTGGATAGGATAAATTTCCATTATGATGAACATATTGCAATAACAATGTGAGCTTTCTGGTTGTTTTTCTCTTCAGTATCTTGTCTATGCCTGTTTTTTTAAGGGTAACAGGATGACTAGGAGAACCTTGTCTGTCTATTTATAAGCAGCTGATAATGCAATTAGCCTATGTTTCTGTTTAAAGTTAAGTTGTATATTTCCGCAGCCTGTGATGACAGGGGTTGTCGTTGATATTGGAGATGGGGCTACCCACGTTGTACCAGTGGTTGATGGTTATGTGATTGGAAGTAGCATCAAATCTTTTCCAGCTTCAGGCAATGATGTTACTGAGTTTGTTTTGCAACTTCTAAGGGTATGAGAATTTTGTTAACATGTTTGAGGCTGTCAGTATCTGATATTTAATTTTCTGCTGCATATCTAGTATCTGAAGAGTTTTATGGTAAACAGCTCTAACAATTAATTTTTTTGAGAAGCTCTAACAGCTTTAACGATTAATTATGGTGCTTGGATCCTTGTAAACTATCCTTATCCTTCATCTTTTTCTAATACATTCTAAAGAAACTATTTAAATGGTATCTTTTCCGATTTCTATTTAAAAAGTCGCATCCATCAATATTACCTTGACAGGATTAATATTTCAACTGTTGCTCTCTGAAAAAAAAAAACTGTTGCAATGAGCTTAATATCGAGTTCAACTGGATAGAACGATCAAGAAATCCTTTAAAATTTTATTTTAACAAGGACTTCGAGGTTGGTTTCAATTAAATGAGTTGCCTGTCTTTGCCTTTCATGTTTTGGAAACCTAACCAAGATACCTGTTTATAGTTCAAGAAGCTCATTGTTTTTTTGTTTTTTTAGAGGATCAACATTATTTGTTGAACATCGTACGCCGTATTGTTTTTCACAATCAACCACTTGCTTAATTTTGATGTAGGAAAGGGGAGAGCTTATACCTTCTGAAGATGCTTTTGAAGTGGCTCGAAAAGTGAAAGAAATGTACTGCTACACTTCTTCAGATCTTGTCAAGGTAGCTTCTCATTTAGTCATTTCATCTTTTATTCATGAGCTTAACCTTTTTCCACAAAATTTTGCTAGTAATTGTCATCTCCATTGTAGCTTATTTTCAGCTGCTTAGACTTTTATGTGTTTGAGCTATTGATGGAGTCATGGAACATCTTTATTTTCTTTAAAAAACTTTGTCGTCTTTCTTCTGCTCCATTAATCCACCAAGCTGGTAATTATCAAATTGACTTTGGATATATGAATTTTCTTTTTGTTTTGATTCAACTCTCAATTAAAAGCTCCATCCCGCTGTGCTAACCAATCAGCAGACCTAGGTGATAGGATCTTCAATTAAATCTTAGTCTTTCGAGTTTGAACCCTCCTTTTGCTGTTCATCTTTTGCGCAGATATCGTACAAGCTTTATTAGGTATAACTAGTTCTATCTATGTCATGAAAATTCACTCAGTCATATTGCCAGTGGTAAAAATGTCTGTAGGCTAGATATTTGCATGTGAAATACATAATTCTCCTATGTAGAGGTTTGATTGCTGATTTCTCACTTAGAAAACGTACAACTACTCACTCGCTTTGTATTCTTGAATAAATAAATTGGCTGCACACTGTGGCAGACATCTGTTTCCTTCTCAAAAAAATTACTCTCTCACTTGAAGACAGTTGCAATGGCAAGGCCACTCCCTGTTGTTATTCCTCTGACCACCTCAAATGACAACAACCATTTGCTTAGTTTCATCTCAGATTCCTTACTTCCTGGAGAAAGGGGGTCCCTACTTAGTTGCTAAGATTCAATGCCATCTTAGATTCTAGGACCAGATATATGGCATCTCTTGGTGACACAAATATTTTTTATTTTTTAATATTAGTTCCTATTTTAGCACGGTCCTTGAGAAACATTAGTCAGATGACTCACATATTTCCAAAAGCATCACATAAGTTGTTAGCATAGTTTACTCCTGTGCATTAAATTCTGTTCTGGCCATTTCATTTATCTCAGTGAATGTCATGAAAAAGGTTTGGAATCTATGGTTGCACTTGATTTGTTTGTTTGATATCATCTTCTACAGTTCTTTATATTCCTAAATACCTAGAAGTTGGATGGTGAAGTAATGAAAAATAGGCTAAAGTGATATTTCAGTAGTCTTTGAGGTTTGCTAGAAGTTGGTTTTCACTAATGTTGTTTTTTATTGGACCCAGGAGTATGATAAACATGACAAAAATCCAGCGAAGTACATCAAGCAATGGGCTGGGACTAAACAAAAAACTGGGGTGCCATACTCATTGGAAATTGGTTACGAGCGCTTTCTGGGACCTGAGGTTGGTTTCAGATTTACATACCAAGATTATTGACTACTGTTTTCCATGTATTTTTATCTTGTGTAAGACAGGCTCTATGCCATTTATTTTTCATCTTTCTGACTGACACTGAGGTCTTCTTGTAGGTGTTCTTTAATCCTGAAATCTACTGTGCTGATTTCAATACTTCTTTGACGGAGTTGATTGATAAATGTGTCCAGTCATCACCAATTGACACTAGGAGGGGTTTGTACAAGGTATCTTTCAACATAAATCATGTACTAATCGCATCATAAATTCTTCCAGCATAAATTATGCTATCAGTTTTGTAGTGTCCAAAAGCTGAGACCAATAAAGGAAATATTTCAATGTACTGACTTCTGTGTTTGTAATGGTTCAAGAATGTAGTATTATCTGGAGGATCAACCATATTTAAAGGCTTCCAGAAAAGGCTGCAGACAGATTTGAAGAAGATAGTCGATGACCGAATTGCTGCTTCTAATGCGCGAATCGGTGTGGACATCAAAGTAGGTTTTTATGCATGGATATACAAAGAGACTCTTCGTTGATTGTAATATTTTCTTTCATTGAAGTGGCATAGGGTTGGATTAATTGCATGATTGACCTTTTACCTCTTTTGCTTCATAGTCTCAACCTGTGGAGGTTAATGTGGTCAGTCATCCTGTCCAGAGATTTGCAGTTTGGTTTGGTGGTTCTGTAGTCGCATCACTACCTGAGTTCTATGAGGTATTTCTTTTTTTTTCTACGATTTATAACCTACTTCCAATCCTACAATTTGCTATTGCTTCTTAACTGCTATTGCTATGTTCTTTTTGGTCAGTCTTGTCACACAAAAGAGGAGTACGAAGAACATGGGGCAAGCATATGCCGAACTAGCCCCATCTTCAAAGGGATGTACTGACAACTAGAAGTTACAAGTTTCTACAACTCCCTTTCTAGTTGCAACTTTCAAGAACTCGTCAACTACATGGTGAACCTCATGATCCCTGCCACTGACATTTTTGTCCTAGTTTTATTCTCCTTGTGTAGGATTTTGCTTATGACCCAAAGATGGAGGTTCTCTGGATCGTAAATGTTTCAAGCCATTGTTGTAGTTCAATTATTCAATTATTTCATTAATATTTTATTAGGAGCATGAAGCTGTACAGTGTGAAGTACAAGTCTAATGTTTATCCAAATTATTTAAAAGTGGTCGTGGAGGACTAGAGAATGATTAAGTTTCCCCAAAAAGAAGTTCAGTAAACATTAAAAAAGTCATCTGTGCTCCTTACATTATGCAATCCATACCCTTGAATTTTATTGTGACAGATATAAATTATATAAGTGGACAAATATAACATCGGATGCATTGTCCACATGTTAAGCTGCAGACTTAAACTATCTGAACTCTGCAGCAGTTGATTTATTTTTATTTTTGCTTCACTGTTTCATTTTTCCCGGGTCTTGAAGTTGTTTGTTTATCTTTTTTTCATGGAGCCTTTTCCTAAACCATTCTTGGAAATAATTTTCAGCCTTCGAAAGTGATTTTATATTTTAGCTTGGATAACGAATCATTTGAAGTTGGACCACCCAATTTGTTTTTTTTCTTTTTTGAGGTCAATGAAGTCTTTAGTGAGCGTTACAATTCATTTCAGATTCCTGTGTCCAATTCATGCATCGTGCCAAATACATCATTGAAAAAGTTAAAACTGATTAAAGAAATATTTAAACATATAATCAAGATTATTAAGATCGAGATTTTACTTAGGATCGAAGGAGAATTGCAAAATCAATGATTGAATAAGGTCGTTTGATTTTATGAAAATTATTATGAAGATCGTAAAGATCCTACGGATTAGATCGGTAGAGAGCGGATTCGTGGGTTCGATGTCACTTGTTGAGTGTGGCATACAGTTGGTATTGTTTTATTCTTAAACAAAACACCCAATATTAAAATATTGAGACTGTAATATTACGTGTAAATATAAGCTTACCAACTTTTAATATTGTTTATTAGGATCGATCAACGAGTATACTGTAAACTTTGAATCCGATTCTGCTTCTAGAAATTAATGTATAAAGTTTAGGTAAAAAATTTGAAATCTCTCTTAATCCACCTATTACACATACGTAACTATACCAAAAAAAAATCATAATCGTACTGTTATTTAACCATGCTCTTCGTTAACATTTTCATAGTAATATGGAACATTGAAAGATCACCATCGACGCTTTTGTTTTAAACTTAATTAATGCCTTACAAAATTACTGTAATTTATCAGAATTCACATTTATATATTTTTCGCTTATTTTTAAATTAGTATTCAAAATATAAATTTAATATACGATGAGACTTTTGCATTGTAATAATTTCTTCTCATTTTCCAAAAATGTTTAAGTGTTTCACTTTCTAGAAAAGAATAATCACATATATATATATATATATATATATATTTCCCATATGGAGATTCATACGTTTAAAATTAATAACATAAGCTTAAAAAGAACCCCAAAAATTTAATTCAAACCAATTTTTATTCAGAAAAAAAAATTCGGTATCATTTCACCTTAACTAGGTACCATAAATCACTAAAAAAATTATGAATTTGATACGAAATTTGTGATAATTTTTTTTAAAAAAATCAATCACAATTACGAATTTAATACGTCAGAAAAAGATAGAACTTATCTCGTCTCCTTTATTCATCACTGTTCAGCTGCAGGACGCTCTCCGTCGCTTTTACGCTCACCACCGTCGAACCCTAGAAAGAGAAAAAGCACCACTTCGCGTCACCCGATCCCTATCCCTCTGCTTCCTGGTGCTGCAGCGATCGCAACATCGCCTCCTCGTCCCTGTGCGAGCCGATCGCGCCGCTGCCACATACCGCAGTTCTCGTCTTTCCGCTGGTTCGGATCCGAGGTCGTTCTCTAATTTTTATTGTTACTCTTCTAGGATTGCTCATAACTAGGGATTTCTTGACCCAAAAGATCAATCTTTATTTGCCTTTTTTTTTCATTTTGAAGGTCTTTTTTTTTGTTTTGCTAGAGAATTACGTGTATGCAGTAATTGGATTATGATACTATTGGAGATTTAGCTATTAATTGTTTGTGCATAGAATTAGATGCATGCTGTGACCTCGACATTGGATTCTTCAAGAGAAATGATAAAAATTGGCAGTTTGAGTGTTTAGACGGGTTTATGGCTAGTAGCTTAAATCTTAGTTGTTACTTTGACTCTAATCAGCTGTTTTTAATTTCTCAAAATATGATCTTGTCCGATGGCATAACTCTGTTAATCTCGATGAAGGTTATGTTCGAATAGATTTCAAGCCCGGGTTTTGTGCATCTCCGAGTGATGTTGACATTCTTGTTTAATATACTCATTCCTTTGTTTGAACAGAACCATGATAAAACTTTTCAAAATCAAGGATCAAAAGCGGGAGGAAGCAGCGAACAACAATGGAAAGGCTCCTGTCAAGAAGCAAAGCCCAGGGGAGCTTCGTCTTCATAAAGGTTCGTCTGAGCTATAAAGTGATCATCTTTGCTGGTCCAAGATTCAGATGTTACTGGTCTTCTAAAAAAATTATGGGCTTTTGTTATGAACATGTACCAAGCTAATTGAGTAATTGCGGCAATACTGAGCAGTATAATACTTAATATATATCAACGTGATAGTGATCATCATAACTTAAGGATATATTGCTATTAACAAATGTCTACGTTAATCTAGTGGAGAGATCAAATGGTATTTTTCAGCAGTAATGATGAACATGGGTGTGAGTCCAAAATAACATTAGAGAATGGATACCACTAAAAGGCTTTGTTAGTTTATGGTATAGGCTACTTTTGTTAGTCTAATTATGGGATAAGTGTTAATGAAATTAATCATGAGCTGTTATACATCTAAGCTTTTATGAACAAAGTAGAATTTCATTTGGAAGACCTATCTGTCATTGATCTAAGTTGGTAATGAAATAACACAGGTGCTTTTCTGTTTGGTGTTCACTTTGTGACGACTTTTTAGAGTTTCTTTTGGAATAGTTTCAAGAAATATGAGCTGATTAGTTGTTCTTGATCAACGAAAATTTCAGTTTAAAAAACAATGTATAGTAGATCACCCTTTTTAGCTTATTAACTCCTTGTTCTGTGTCTTATTCTTGACCATCTCTAGTCAATGATCCGGATTTCGTATTTACAATTTGGTTCCACTTTGCAGATATTGGTGAGGTTAACTTGCCTAAAACCACTGTGATGTCATTCCCAAATGGCAAGGATGACCTGATGAACTTTGAGATTAGCATCATGCCTGACGAAGGATACTATAAGTAGTTTCTTTCCCTTTTTTACCTTTCTTAGGGATTTGTCTTTGTGTTCTCCACCAATTATATATAATTTGTCTTTCCCTAGGATGAGAACAGTTCAAAGTCATCATCTTCTGCTTTATTATTTCTTTAGCAGTTGTATTTAATCATTTTTCTATTCTCCATGCACCTGGTTATTCAGGGGTGGTAAATTTATTTTTACATTCCAAGTATCACCATCTTATCCTCATGAGCCACCAAAGGTTAAGTGCAAAACAAAGGTAGAGTCTTGATTTGTAAACTTGTCGATAGTTATCTCCCTGTAGTATTTCTGTCCTCACTTTTGTTTTATGTAGGTGTATCATCCCAACATTGACCTGGAAGGAAATGTCTGCCTCAACATTCTGCGTGAAGACTGGAAGCCTGTGCTCAACATAAATACAGTTATTTATGGCTTAAATCTTCTCTTTACGGTACTAATTTTTGCTATATCAGTTAACAACATTCCTTATCTAGTTCAAGAAATCCTATTATGCATTCTATGTCTAGCTTTTAGCTTGAAGAGGAGGTCTCGGATTTAAGTGATTTTCTTCAAGCCTTATTAATGTTCTAGTTAATCTACTTGTGCATATGATACACTACATCTGTGCTTTTGGTGATGGGTGCGCAACTTATTCTTGTTCATTTTCATTTGCAATATCACATAGATGGTTGTTCAAGAGTGATTGTGTTCTTTGTAATTCAAAACATCTTTTTTGCATGCTTTTATGATGTGAAGGTAGAGGCTACAACAACTGATACTAGGACTTATGAACTTTTCCATCCTAGAAACCACTTTAACATGTATATTTAAGCATTTCCTGATTCAACCCATGTTATTTGTGCAGCAACCCAATGACGAAGACCCATTAAATCATGAAGCAGCTGCTGTCCTGCGAGACAACCCGAAGCTGTTTGAGAGTAATGTCAGGAGAGCAATGACTGGAGGATATGTTGGCCAGATCTACTTTCCTAGATGCATATAAAGTTTGCTGGAATCAGTGCACTCATTGCATTTGTAGCAGAATTATTCACCCTAAGTGTGCTCAAATAGTGTACTTGGGAACACTGGGATTGTCAAAAGGATGAGTGCTCCATGTTATACACTGTTACTACCATAAGCCACAAAACTCGTATTCCCTGTGGAACATATGCTTGCATATTTCTGCACCATGTTATAACCTGTTGTGCATGCACTCGGCCTCCATCGCATTTTCTTGTGGTAGCATAAGAAATTCATTTTTGAAACTAAAAATTTTGGATGATCAAATCAACATAATGGAAGACAATTTTTCCTTTTCTTTGAAAGAGCTGCTGACTCCTATATCGTCAAAAGAATATTATTCAATTATTTATAGTTTTTGTTTCATTAAATGGAACAATGAAATTTTATTTTTCTTCTTCTGTCAGCGATAAAAAATGAAGTGCCGACAACAATCAACAATCATACATATATATATATATATATATATATATATATATATATATATATATATATATATTTATTTTTTTTCCTGGCATGCTAAAAGACCAATTAAAAATTGTTCATTCAAAAATATTACGATAGTGCCACTAGGCTTTAAAGTTGTTTTGGGCTTGGGCTTATA
>LTAE01000856.1:40882-52168 GCA_001647135.1 Pontederia paniculata
ATATATATATATATATATATATATATATATGTATGTATGTACATATTTTATTAGTTATAAGTTATAACTTAGATATCTTCTAATGATGCAAAAAATTAGAATTGCAACATATTATATTCATTACAAAGATTAATATGTATCTATTAAGTTTCAAAACTTAAAATATATATAAACCATTTAATTATTCTTTAAAATATCATCAAGGATTTTTTTTAAATAATTATTAATGAAAAATATTGAAATAACACAAAACTATACACAAAGTTGTTTAACGAGTATGTTCTCGACAAAATTCATTTATTAGAAAAATCGATGGATCGCTATAAGCATCGCTCGTGCTATTTTTTTTTATTTTGTATTCTCTTTTATCACAATATCTTAAAAATGGAGAATAAAATTGCAAAACAGTGGTAATAACTCGAACTCTTTATCACAAAATTTTAATATTTTTTTATTTTACATTTGATCCTTACAATCCAAAATATAATTCCTTTATAATACTAACTAAATTAATATTTTTCTATCCGGGAATAAGTAGAGATGATATGTCCATACTTAATTAATTATTAATAATAATAAAATTTAATGAAGGTGAAAAATTTTCATGTGCTTCAAGCACCCATATAAATAATCAATAATTTTTAAATCTACATTCATATTAAAATAACTTATAATCACTTAACTAATATAAAAGAAAATGCAATTTTAGGTTCTTTTAATTTCAATCACGAATTTAGTCAATGATTAATTATATGAGTATTTCAATGTGAAATATATGAAGGTTATTTCACCAACATTGAACTCATGGGCTAGAACTTAGGTCCGATTTGGCAATCGGAACCGCGCTAGAATTTAGGCACGGTTTCGATGGGTTCTGCCAAACAGGTTGGGAATCTATGCATCAGAATTTTTTTATCAAAACCCCGGGCAGCACACGAATAGCTCGGGGTTCTGTCATACCGATTCCACCCAAATTGTGGAATCGCTCGGTTCGAGCAACAACGGAATTTTTTTTTCTTTTTTCTTTGTCTAACCCTCCTTATACGAGGATTACCTAGACATCATCCTAGTCAAAGTTAATTTAATCTCTTATAATTAAGAGTCCTTTAAAATTTATTTGAGTAGCATTAGGAATATTAAATTATTAGAATAATAAGTTAACTTAATCTCTTCTTATCCTAATTTAGGAATATTAAAATATTAGAAGACTAATTTGATTTTAAATTTAATTCTTTTTCTAATCTTAATCATATTTTACTTTATCTTATCTTTATCCTTTTGAACTTTGACACTAATTTTTTTTTCTAATCCTTATCATACTCTACTTTATCTCTTCCTCTTTTTATCCTTTTAATATTAAATTTTAATTGCTGGGTGTTACAGTTTTAGGTTGTTTTACATTGAACTAATAATAATAATAATATTTTTTATTAATATTATTAGATTACTATTCGGCTTGACACGCCATCGATTTATTTATATATTTCAACTCTCCATCTCTTCAATCGCTCACCACCTACCAACCCTAAAAAATAATAAAGAAAAAGCACCGATCTCTCTCCCTCTGCCTCCCGGAGGGGTTGCGATCGCAGCTTCGCCCCTTCGTCCTTGCGCGCGCCGATCGCCGCCGCCGCCTCCTTCCTCAAGCAGTTCGCGCCTTTCCGGCGGTTCGTATCTGAGGTCCTTCTCCAATCTCCATCTTTGCTTTTTGAGGCTTTTCGTCGAATGATATCAACAATTGCTCATAGCAAAAGATTCCTCAACCTCAAAATGTCAATCTTTCTATTCCCTTTCTGATTTCGTTGATCGCTTTAGAATCACGTAGCTGCGGTTGTTGGATTATGACAGTGTTGGGATTTTAGGTATTAAATGCTTGTGTTGTACCATGGTATTAGATGCATCCTTTGGTCTCGATGTCGGGTTCTTCAGGGGAAAAAAATATTGTTTCTTTTAAGATGAAAAGTTGAACTTTGGGCCTTATTCTACTTCATGTTGCTACGGTTTACGTGTTTAGAGGGATTTATGGCTGGTATCTTAATCTTAGTTGGAGTTCGACCTTAAGTCAGTTTTTTTTCTTAATTTCTCAAATACGTTCTTGGGGATCTGATCGCTTCATTGATTGAACAGGACTTTTATAGGATCGTACAAATGTGTCCACAACAAAAGAATTTTAATTTCTGTGAATTTGTGTTCTAAATAATTTTGAACTCCGCTCTTTCTCATGTGTGAATGATTTGCATGTTATTGTTTGATATCCTCGTAACTTTTTGTTTGGACAGAAACAATGATAAGACTTTTCAAGATCAAGGACCAGAAGCGAGAGGAAGCAGCAAACAACAATGGAAAGGCACCTGTGAAGAAGCAGAGCCCAGGGGAGCTACGTCTTCATAAAGGTTTGTCTGAAATCTAAATTGACTATCTATGCTGGCCTAAGATTCTTATATGTTGCTGGTCTCTGAAATATTTTCATGGGCTTGTCTTCTCGTCCAATCTGTTTCTGGTGATTTTATTTTATGTTCACGTTGTACATGTAACAAGTTACCTGCAGCAACAGTGAGCAGTATCCTGTTATCAGTTCTTGCCATTGTCTTTTTCCGTTTATTTTGCTGATTCTGTTGTTGTATAGTGCATACTTATACAGCAGTTCTATAATGAGTATCATTGTGATAGCGATCATTATCAATCAAAGATATATTCTTTAAAAAATATATAATTCCAAGAAATGTTGATATTAATGAATGCCAATATATATAATCTATGGCCTATACCAAATGCCAATTTTCAGTAACCGTGGATGGGTACGGGCCTGAGTCCAAAATAACATTATAGTCTGAGTGCCGGAGAATAAGATTGTTGTAGTGGTACCATCTAGTAGTAGAACAAAAGGTCACAATTTCGATTTTCATTTTAGGACTTCATGATTCTTTTTATTCTTATTTTAATTTCATAATTACTAGTCCCATGTACCTCCCTTGTAAAAAAAAGAATATCTATGATGATCAACACTCTGTCAATCATCATAAAAAGTGAAAAAAAAAGTTAATGAATATTCCAAATATTCTGTCATAAATTTTCACAAGATTTTTGCATGGAGTATGCTATAGATCCACTTTTAACATTTACATCATGAATTTTCATCATTGATTGAAATGAGTCAAATTACTATCCTTAAATTTCTAAATTGAGGTATAACTCCCAAGTCAGATGCTCGTACAAGGTTATCTTCAGAATCATAATAGCATTAACATAGCTAAAATAAGAGTCCAAAACTCTCTGAATAGGATGACAAGTATCATATGAATAACATAAAACTAATTTAGGTACAATGCTTAGCACGTAGTCTCTCTTTCCTATTCCCATTTCCATCACTTAAGATGGCATTCGTGCAAGTAAGAAAGTAAGAAACCTTCTCAAAATTTGAGTAAGTGGGGTTGAACATCGATTTAACGAGTGAATCTTGACCTTTCACAGATATGTAAAAACCGAGAAACCAACATCTTTCTTTGAATTGATAGAAATCTCGATTCAAAGCCATGTATGAAGATGATAGCAAATATTTCATAATTTGTTCAACAAAATATCATTCCATCTAAATATATCAACATGTTATTTATTAGCATGCATTTCAATCATAACATAACATTCTACATCAAAGCAATCAATAAGACATGGTCAGATTAAAGCGGACAGAAACCATGTTCCGTATCGTTGTAGATTTACGTAATCACTCAAACGAGCAACATGTTAATATCATTTCAAGAAAATCCACTCACCTCAACGAATGAGATTTCAAATTAAGCCCTACATCCGTTTATCCATGCTTATTGTAAGTATCACCAACCTATTTAAACATAATTGTTACATTCAAATGCATTCAGCATGTCCAAAAATAAACAAGTTATTTCTTCTGCTCGAACTTATCACTAACTAATAGTAAGTAAATTAAAGTTGGCAGAACCATACACTTCTCATTATATTCAAATTACTATTTTTCACCATTATTTTTAAGCAAAATAGGCAACTACTTATCTGCAAAATTATATATGCTTCAGTATCTGTGAAATTAATTAATAAACATATTATTCTAATTAATCTCTGAGAAATTAATTAATAGACAGATTATTCTAATTAATCTTCATTACTGTAAGGTATCTCTTAAGACAAACTATATATAGAATTATATTCTGTTACATTGTCCACAATAGAACTAATCCCATTGGTTATGCTGTAATTTCATGCATCATGCATGCATCTTAGTTTCTTTTATTCATGACCCTACCTCAACTCCACACGAAGTACATTATTACTAATTAATCATCTTTACAGTTAAGCGTAACTAAAACATCATAGTAAAACATATCATAAAATGACAAACCAATTTTATTAATTTTTTAGTCACACACTGTCACACTCCAATTCCAAGCTATTAGCAATTGAGCTATATAACTGTGAATAAACATGCTTTCATACCTTTATTATACATCATTATAATTCAAAATTTAGTATAGATCAGCATGTAATTCCTCTTATAATATTTATGCTGTAATTCCTCATACCTTTATTATACCATTATAATTCATAATTTAGTATAGATCAACGTGTAATTCCTCTTATGATATTCCCTTTTTTAAAAAAATTCTACACTCAGCATTGTTAGTGACAAATATATTTATGATAAAGCTTCTTATAACACAATTTCGTCTATAAACCCCATTAAATGTGTCACTAATAATTATCTTTAGTCCCTTAAAAAATAATTAGTTTTAGTAATTGTTTATTAACTGCCAGCTTGTCAATATTGTTATTTACAGCATAATAATTAATTAACACACCATCATAAGCAATTAACACATTTTAGTAACTGAATAATTAAATTTAGCTTCGTTCCAATTCCTTACCTGTTGCAGCATACAACTGTGAAACCTTCCATTTCATCTTACATTGGCGAAGTAATTAATAACTCTCCTGTTCATGCCAAAAATTGAGCTCACGAAGTTAATAGGTTCTGATCCAAGATGTTTACTGATTCAATTTCGTCTTGACTGAGGCTCCCTCAAAACAACGTCCAATCAGCAGTAACCTTGTTGGCTCTTCGTCCAACTGTAAGCCTCTAGTGTACATGGAGACAAAAAATCAAACTAATGAATCCATAGAAATTACTAATAAGAATCAAATCAATTCTCAATCGAAGCTTCAGATCACCTTCGAATACTAATGTACTCACCATCGAAGCATTGAAGGAATCCATAAAATCTGTCAATGAATCAGTGTTCTATGACGAAAACACACCAGCAACTTCGAACTCCAATCAGTCTCTACACAGTACACGAAAGCTTGTGTAGCTTGCACTGTCATCTCCTTGTTGAGGGGAAACTTGTGGTACTCTTTGATTTTTGCTGGCTGCGGATTAAAAGCGGAGACTGCAACTGTCCTCTTAGTCTCTCCTTTCTTGAACAGAAATGGAGGGAAAGAAAATTGTTCTCTCCTCTCATCTACTATTATATTTATTTTTTATCAGTTGACCAATTTGCTCTTCGTTTATTTGTGAAACAACCAAATTTCCATTGCGTGCCACTTAAGGGATCTATTAGTTTATGGTATGGGCTACTTTTGTTAGCCTAATGAGTATGAGATGTCCGTATCCCCGAAATTGGCATTCGTCTAAGTTGGCAAGGAAACAATTCCCTTGCATTGCCATCTAGGTGTTTATATGTGTAGCGTTCAATTTTTTGGCAATTACTTTAAGGTTTTTCTAAAAGAGTTCTAAGGTTATTTTTCATGTTATATTTGTTTTAACCTGCATGAATAAAAAATCATATGCAAAAGTCAGATTATCCACAATTCAAGAATGGATCCATTTTCAAAAAAAAAAAAAAAATGGATCCATTTGTGTGGATCCTTATGCTATGCATTTTCAATTGACTAGATGCATTGAACAAAGTTCTGGTGACTGGTTGGATCAGTCTGTTCCATTTGTACTTGATCCGTTGACAAAATTATTACTCTTACTGTTCTATAGTATGTGTAATATCAAGTTTTTAACTAACTTGGCTTATTTTTAAAAATATGAGCTGATTAGTTATTCTCGTTTGATAGAAAGTTTAAATTAAAAAAAAATAAAGACTAGATTGCCCTTGATAGCTTATTTAACCCGCTCTGTGTCTTACTTATTCTAGACCATGTCTACACATGGATCAGAATTTTGTATTGATAACTGGTTCTTCTTTGCAGATATTGGCGAGCTAAATTTACTTAAAACCACTGTGATATCTTTCCCAAATGGCAAGGATGACCTGATGAACTTTGAGATTAGCATCATACCTGATGAAGGATACTATAAGTAGTTTCTTTCCCTTTTTCCTACCTTTTCTAGGGATTTTATTTTATTTTCTATCCTCCATACGATCTTTAAACTTTCTTTCCTTAGGGAAGAAAACTGTTCAATGTCACTTAACCAAATTTTCTTTTCTTTGATTGTCCATGCTTCTGTATCTTTAGGGGTGGTAAATTTTTGTTTACATTCCAAGTATCACCATCTTATCCTCATGAGCCACCAAAGGTTAAGTGCAAGACAAAGGTAGGGTTTTTATTTGTTAACTTTTTAATGGTTATTTCGCTTTAGTATTTCTGTCCTCACTTTTGCTTTATTTAGGTGTATCATCCTAACATTGACTTGGAAGGAAACGTCTGCCTCAACATTCTGCGTGAAGATTGGAAGCCTGTGCTCAACATAAATTCTGTTATTTATGGCTTGAATCTTCTTTTTGCGGTACCACTTTTTGTTATATCTGTTACCAATATTCCTGTTCTAGTTCAACAAGATCTTACTATTAATCTTGTCTGGATTTTACTCTCAAACAGATAAGAGGACTTTTGGATTCAAGTGATTTTCTTGAAGCCCTGTTCATGTTCTTATTAATCTACTTGTGCATAATTTTTTTTGAAGTTCTTGTTTATAACATTCACTACATTTGTGCTTTCGGTCAAGAAGGGTACACAAGTTCTTGTGATTGTTCAAGAATCTCGTTAATTGCTGATTGAGTAATTGACCTTTTTTTAATGCAAGAGATTATTGTCATGCATTTTATTATGTGCACGGCAGAGGCTATAAAAAAACTTATTTGAGTCCTTGTGACCTCATATCCTAGAAACCAGTTAAACTTGTGGACCAAAGTCAAACCTACCTAATATCAAATTGTCAAACATTACTTTTGTTTGTACAGTTTCAAGTTAATCTTGTTCCCTAGATTTCTATTCTCACTGATTTATGTTCAAATTAAAATAGTGTTGTTAGTTTCATGTTAATCATTCATCAACTGAGCTTTTCTTGTGTCCCCCATTGTGCTATTTTAAAACAGGTTTTCTTAGCACTGTGCTTCTCATGTTGGTTTGACTGTCATATAAAAGCCAAAAGTGTGTTTTTTTTAATATCTACTTTTAAATGTAGAGATGTTGTCATTCTGACATGCATGAATGTTGAGATGAACCGGTGGCAATGCTACTCTGAACTATGTGAGTTATGTTTGTTTCTTTTGGGAGTCCCTCTTTCTGATTCGACCTCTGTTGTGTGTGCAGCAACCCAATGATGAAGACCCATTAAATCATGATGCAGCTGCTGTTCTGCGCGACAATCCGAAGCTCTTTGAGAGTAATGTCAGAAGAGCTATAGCTGGAGGATACGTTGGACAGACCTACTTTCCTAGATGCATATAAACTTCAAAAGTTTGCTGGATCCACTGCACTGATTAAATTTGTAGCAAAATTGTTTACATGCTTAAATGTTCAAAAGGTGGTGTAAATACTTTGGGAACTCTTGTTTAACTGTCCAAAGGATTGAGTGCCTCCCATGATACATTATTACTATAAACTAAAAAACTCTTAATTCCCAGGTATACACATGCATGCAGCAGAGCTTCTCATTTTCCATTGTTTGGTGAACCAAACATAACATTTTCCTAGACGCTTTTAAAACGTTCACTTCTAAATAGCTCTACAGTCTCTCATGTCTTGTAAGGAAATAATTTATTTGTATGTTATTGATTATTTTTCCAAGCAGTATGGAACACAAATAGTTTTCTTTTTAAAAATCATTCTGAACTTAATTTATTGTAACAATTTTGAACTTAAATATAATATTTAGTTCCTACGTCACTGTTATTACGCATATCTTATGCTTAGCATGTTTTGCTGATGATTATAACTCGAGCTTCGAGAATAAAATATTTGCATTTCTGTTTTGTTGCAAGGAACTATAACTCGATTGATAATTTAAAATAAGTTCATGGACTAAAATTCATAAATTTATATGAGAAAAAAGTATAGTTAAGAAAATAACTTTAAAATATATAATGTATTATTTTTGTTCATTTGTAGAATAAAATATTACTTTGTCTCATCATAGGATCTCGAAAAAAGTATCGAAAATTTGAACAGATCTTTTCATTTAAAAGAATATGCAAAAGGTGCCGGATACCTTTTCTCGTCTAAAAAATTATTCAATCCAAATCACTCACTCTTACTCACTATCAAAGAAAAGTATAGAAAGTTTTTCTCTTCTTTTTTTTGTCCAGCAAATAGATGTTGATAATGATTTTGTGAGATGGTGCTACTAATTTCTCAAATTCGACTAGGAAGGAACATTAGGACAACGCTTAATAACTACAGAAGAAGGCGTATAAATTAGGATATGCTGGAATGTATTTTTTCCATAATTTCTAATTTCAAATCGAGAAAAATAGGATATGATGAAATATTAAATTCTTAATTTTGATATTAATTATGGTAATAGAGTCAAGATATAGTTATTTATGAGATGATGCTAATTTGCCAAATTCGACTCGGAAGGAACTTTAGGACAATGTTTAATAACTACAGAAGAAGACGTATAAATTATACATGGATAGCTCGAAACTTCCCGTCGACTTGCAATTTAATCACAAAAGACATGAACGTGTGTTACGCACGTAAAAATGGTACGCGAGAAAGGAGAACAAACAAGAGGAATAAGTAATCTACCGTAACTTTTCATGTTTCCTTACAACTTACAATTAAGATGTGTATATTTTAGCAGTTGAGGGCACAATATATGTATTATATAAAACGTACGTTGTAGGAAGGTATATGGAAGAATCCCACTCCCCAACATGGCATTTGTCTAATTATATACATGCACCCACAAATATTAAGTACTCTTTTCCTTTTGGAGATTAATTTTAGTACATAGGCAAAATAAAACTGTTTTTTTCGTGTTCCATGTGTAACGACTCATGAACTTATCAAAAAAAAATTAAAAATAAAAGTTAGAAGCGTCATTATTGAATCGATTAGCAAAACGTTGTCCTGGATAATTGAAACATCGGAGAAATAATTAATAATAAAAGGACAAAAAGTCCTAAAAGTAAAAAATGATGTGAGATTAGTTTACTAATCTAGGTCTTTCTAATCATATTATTAATATTTTAAAGTCATTTTTCAATGTTAAATCACTCCTAAAAGTTTTCTTTAGTTAGTTGGATAAGTAATGATAGTTGATATTGAAAAATAATATATGGAATATTATTTTTTTATGAATTTGCGTAAATATTTGAAAGTATCTAGGATTTAGTGACTAGAAATATTGTATTTTTTTAAAACTAAAGTTATCGCTTCTTTTCGAAAACCTATAGACGTTTCATTCGAACGACACCAATCTTCCATCACATTTACAGTTTATTCCATCATATTTCATCCAAAACATTATCAATTTATTTTCTATTAATTATAAAATAATATTTATATCTTTTCTTTTAAAATATAAATTAAATTATAAAATAAAAACATGATAAAGATATTTCATAACTATTAAAAAATATTTTTAAATCTTATTTGTATTGTCATATTTTAAATTTTTTAAAATTATTTTATTGTATTAAGAAAGTAAGTATAAATTTATAATTATTAAAAAATAAAGTTAATAAAATTTTGGACACAATTTGATGAAAGGACTTGATTAATAATTTAAAATAAGGTCATGGACTAAAATCCATAAATTTATAAGTGAAAAAGGTATAGTTAAGGAAATAACCCTAAAATATAAAATTTATTATTCTTGTTCATTTGTAGAATAAAATATTACTTTGTCTTATCATAGGATCCGGAAAGAAACCATCAAAAACTTGAACAGATTTTTTATTTAAAAAAATATTCAAAAGTGTCGGATGTTAAATTAGATGTACTATCAATAATTTTAGAAACTTAAACTGATAGAAAGAGCAACATCTTTATATTTATATTTTTAACACTTCTCTTCGTGTGTGAGCCGTCGATAATTTTGGTCTACCCCAAAGTCCAACACATGGACAATTGAGGAAAAAAATTAATTTTTAAATATGTTTAAACTTAGGACCTCTGACTTTGATACCATATTAAATTAGATGTGCTATCAACAATCCTAAAAACTAAGTCGATAAGAAGAGTAATATTTTTATATAGGAAAAAGAAATATGTAGCAGACTTATACAGAAAGTAATGATACTTTCTGTAAAAAAAAATTTTTTTACAAAAAATATCGTTACTTTTTATATAAGTGGACTACACGCTCTCTGCTCTCTTTTTATATTTATATTCATAAACATTGAATACATTTTTTCATCTAAAAATTTATTCAATCCGAATCACTTTTAGAAAACTAGTAACTTTTTGTCTTTTTAAGCATATAGATGTTGATAACGATTACGTGAGATGATGCTATTTTCCCAAATTCGACTCGGAAGGAACTTTAGGATAATGTTTAATAACTACAGAAGAAGATGTAGAAATTATACATGGATAGCTCGAAACTTCCCGTCGACTTGTAATTTAATCACAAAAGACATGAACGTGTGTTAAGCACGCAAAAATGGTACGCGAAAAAGGAGAAGAACAAACAAGAGGGACAAGTAATCTACCGTACCTTTTCATGTTTCATTACAACTTACAATTAAGATGTGTATATTTTAGCAGCTTGGAGCACAATATATTATATAAAACGTACGTGGTAGGAAGGCATATGGAAGAATCCCACTCCCCAACATGGCATTTGTCTAATTATGTACATGCACCCACAAATATTAAGTACTCTCTTCGTTTTGGAGATTAATTTTAGTACATAGGCAAAAGAAGACTGTTTTTTTCGTGTTACATGTGTAACGATTCATGAACTAATCGAAAAAAAAATTAAAAATAAAAGTTAGAAGCGTCATTATTGAATCGATTAGCAAAATGTTGTCCTGGATAATTGAAACATCGGAGAAATAATTAATAATAAAA
>LTAE01000856.1:53069-65113 GCA_001647135.1 Pontederia paniculata
CGCCTCGGCCGCCGCCGCAGCAGCAGCGGCAGCCTCCCGGCCACGCCGGCCGCCTCCGGGAACGACAGGTTCCTCGAGGCGTTCCGCCGGTTCGACGCCGACGGGGACGGGAGGATCTCCAGCCAGGAGCTGCGGTCCTTCTTCGCGTGGGCCGAGGAGGACGTCAGCTCCGAGGAGGCGCAGCGAGCCATCGCGGACTTCGACTCCGACGGCGACGGGCTGCTGGACTACGACGACTTCATGAGGCTGATGAACGCCGGCGGGGCGGTGGGAGGAGGCGAGGGCGAGGACCTGCGGCAGGCGTTCGAGATGTTCGAGGCGGAGAAGGGGTCCGGGAGGATCACGGCCGAGGGGCTCCGGCGGATGCTGAGCAGGTTGGGCGACGCGAGGAGCCACGAGGAGTGCGTCCGGATGATACGGGCTTACGACATCGACGGCGACGGCGAGCTCGACTACGGCGAGTTCCTCCGCATGATGAGTTGATGAGTTATATATCATGCACGTAGTTTTGGCCTTTTGAGTACGTACGCAGTGTGCATGCAATTTGCAATCTTGCATGCAATAACTGCATGATGCCTTCGTTCTTAGTTAGTTATTTAGTTAAGAGTAGAGAGTACGTAGAGGTTAATTAGAGAATTAGGGTTTAGTATCTGACCACCTTTTTTTTTCTTTAATTATCTTAATTTTTGTTGTACTGTGTGCATGTTTTGTTAAGAACAAATGTTTTTGTATGTTTGTTTAACTTAATTGATTGTGACTGGTCACTAGCTAATTAAGTAGCAGTAATCAATTAATCCTCCAGTTAATTCGCACATCGAAATCTCATTTTCTAGTTCTTGTTACATAGTTCAAACTAGTGTGAGCAGTGGCGAGTACAGAAATTACTATGTGTGGGTGCACATGATAGCATTAATATAATTAATAATATAAGTAAAATAAAGTGGAAGACAAATGAGTAATATAATTATGTTTAGATAAAAAAAATTATATAAGTTATATGAGTTTGAAAGAGTGAGTCATACCTTCAAATTTTATATTTTTCGTTTCGTAGAATATTTTAAAATTAGGAGAATAATTTTTTTAAAAAAATATTATTTTAAATAATATTTTAAAATTTTATCTTAATTTATTGTGATAGAAGAACATTCAACATTCATTTATTAGTTTATCTCTTTAATTTTATTTTATAATTATTTTATAATTTTATCTGTTAAATTTATCTTTGTTCATGTTTTTTTTGTCAAAAGATTTTGGAACTATTGATGCAGTTATTATCTTTTTTTTACTCCTTTTATATTTATTCTCATCTTCAATCTCTTCTCTTTTTTTAATTTTAAGGGAATAAAAAGATAAACATATTATGAAAGAGAAATACAAAATATACAAAAGGAAAAGAAATAATAAAGATAAGAGAAAAATAAGAAATATAAAGAGAAAAAAGACATAAAAAATGAAAAAATAATTATGAAAGGCTATCAAGTGAAAATTCAAATAAATATATAACATTATTATATATATTATATATCATAAATAATAGATATATTATAAGAGTAAAAATAATATATTTATTTAATTTATATTTTTTTATTTAATAAAAATGAAGTTTAATTTAGCCCATCAATCATCATGAATTTTTATTAAAATAGAAGTTTAATAATAATCATCTACACTTCACTCTCCTATTTCTTACTTCACCATCATATTTTACCTCTCCATTAATTAAAATCTAAATGCTAGACATCCAAAAAAATATTTTAGAACACAAGTAATGAACACATCAACATCAACACCAACAAGTAGTGTAAAAAGTTTTTCGCTGACAAGTAAATTCATTTGAGTTAACCTTTTAAAATCATTTTTTGTACAAGACGTCCCATTTAATCTATTTGAGCGACAAAAGAACCATAATTAATGGGCATCAATATACACAGTTTTTACCTAATTCTTTTTTTCTTCGTTGGTTTCTGAGGTTCCATCACCCCAGTTCTAGGGGTGGCACCCGAGCGGGGCGGGGGCAGAGAGTATCCACCTCATCCCCGCCCCGCCACTTGCCTCCGTCCCCGATCCTCGCAACGGGACAAATTGGTTCTCGATCCCCATCCCTGACGGATTCTCGAATTCCCCGCGGAAATCCGAATCTTCAATTCTTTTTTTTTATAAATATTATAGTAATAAAATGATGCTATTTAAAATTAATTTTAATTTTTAATTTGAGCTATGATAATTCAATATAGTGCAACATCATATAAAATTTATTTATTATCATTTTATAACTATATGGATCAATACATAAACTAATATTAAGTTGTCAAATAAGATATACATAGACCAAAAAATAAATATAACATATATTATTCGGGGCGGGGATCCTCGTGGGGCGGGGACATCGATTCTCAACCCTGACTCCGAAAAACTCTCGAGATAAAATTTTCAATCGACACCGCCCCCGTAAAAAAAAAATCGAGGTCGGATCCTGACCGGAGAATCCCTGTGGGGATCCCCGCCCTTCGGAGTGAATTGCCACCCTTAGATCACACATAAAGTTTGAAACCGCTAGTATCAACTAAAGTATTTCAACAATTATTTTTTTGCATACAGAAAATTTAAACCGGAGATTTCGCAACCCTCGATCGATTCTGACGCTCCATTAATTAATTGCCATGATTGATTCTATACATTTATTAAATTTCGAATGGTTATCTATTTTATACTTGAATACATAATTTAGAGGCCTGAAACGAATTTTATATTTACTTGAACTATTACAACTGCAAAACTTTAGTTTTTGTTACAACGTACTCTGGAGTCGTTTTTGTCTCTAATATTGAAGAAACTAAGAAGTTGCTAGAACTAAGTCCTCTGGCCACATGGCAACTGGAACTTCAAGTGCAAGGAAAAGGAATTTGACTCAGACCTCGGAAAATATTATGTTTCACAATCAACTGTTTCTGGAGGCTCGGAAAATATTATATTTCACTGTTTCAAATGCATCAAATCTTTTTTGAAATGGAGTTTTGCATCAGGACCTCCATTGCTATTTTATCTAATCGAATATTTTTGAAAAAAAATAAAATTACGTTCTTATATTGTGCTAAAAATATTGAGATTAATTTTCATCGATCCAACTATATATATAGGAGTAAGGACCCTTTTACCTGCTTGCTCGAGGCCTTATTTATTATGGACCAAATATTGAGCGGCCTTATTCATTTATTTATTTTATTGTCGGCAAACAAGTATATGATTATTAATATTTAACTAAATCGTGTTAGAAAAACATTTGAAGGTCTACCAACTTCAGTTGATGATTTTTTGTCATTCATTAATCCAAAACTATCTATTTTAAAAAAAGTAAACACTATCTATTTTAAAAAAAATAAACACTATCTATTTAAAAAAATGGACATTATTTATTTATATAAAAAATATCATTTAACTGCATATTCCTTTATAACATAATTAAGATGCACTTGAATCACTAGTTATTTATATTTTTATTCAGCATATATTTCTTTACTTATAAAATGATATAATATGATTGGATAAAAAATAGAAAAATCTAGTACAATTAATGAAGTTATTTTGCGAGTAATTTTCGTTTATAGTTCCATAACTTTACTCGGATTCCACTTTGATCCCTGAATTTTAGTTTATAACAAATTGATTCATCAACTTTGCAACTTGCTTGTTGAAAATTCTTTTACCTAACATAGCAAGTTTTTTCTATTTTCTCTCCATGTGATAAAGCCACATAAGCAAAAAATAGAAATATTGATTTAAATATTTTTTGGATAGTTCCTTAAATTTACTTGATTTTCATTTTGATCCCCTAATCTTAAATTATAACCAAATGATCCTTTAATTTTATTTTGTAACTGACTGGTTCCTCAACTTTATAATACATTTATCGAAGATCCCTTTTATATAAGAATATTAGTTTGTTAATTTTTTGTCCACATGAGAACATGAAAAATAATATTCCTTATATCTACACTATTGTATGTATTCGTGAGAATACGTCAATATAAAAAATATCATTACTTCTCATCCCCTACAAGAGTGATTTTTATATTTTTTATTCAAAAGATGGATATCGATCATCATTAAATTTCATCAGCACGTGCATCATGAAAACTAACAATATTCTTATATTCACGTTATTTTTACATATGCATACAACAATATACACACAAAAAATATCAATGTCCACGTTTTCACGTGGACAAAAAATTAATAAATCAATATTTTTTAGATAAAAGAGATATTAGGTGAATATATTACAAAGTTGACGGATCATTTAGTTATAAATTAAAATTAGAAGATTATTTAATTATAATTTAAAGTTAGGGGTTTAAAATTAGAACTGAGTAAAGTTAGGAAATTATTAAAAGAATATTTAAATTCCACGTCAAAATTTTTATTTTTTGCTTATGTGGTTTTACCACGTGAAAAGAAAATCGAAAAAATCTACTATCTTAAATAAAGAAACTTTCGACGAGCAAGTTGTAAAGTTAAGTAAATTAGAATTCAGGTAAAGTTGATGGACTATACCGATACTCTTATTTTGCAGATGAAAAGTAGACTACTTTGATTGTGGTTGGGCTGTTAAGTGAATTTCTTTCGTGCAATGTCATCTCCTCCTAATTCACTCATATCTTTCCTACTTAATTGCGGCAACATTGTCTTCTTACACGGTTATTATTATACAAAATTAAGTTCAATATTCACTTCACCCATACCATCCTCTTGCCGCCTTAAGTTTCCTGTTCCACAAGTTTCTCTCTGATGAATACTCTTGTTACAACTTCAGAAGATCGAATTGTACACTATCTTTCTTTTCCACGTCTTCGTAAACCTTTTTTTCAATCTAGATCCATCAATACGTACTCAATATTCATGATTATTAATATATAATAATAATAAATTAGACGAAAAGTTAAATTCTTACAAAAAATTAACTCAAAAGACTAATAATTTTAGATAAATTTGAAATATAATCTCGATAATCAAATATATTAATTTTGTGACTAATACCACTATCATGAGAATTCATCTATACTACTAATATCATCATCACTATTTCACAAGTCACTAGGAGACATCCTTGAGTTATAATTATTGTTGTTGTTATTGTTCAAAAGATAAAAAATGAGCAATCCAAAGATAAAAAATGAATCCAACTTCTTTTGCTAGCAAAATGCATGTTAGTAAACACTATTAATACAGCACTATTAAAAAAAGAAACTATTAATACAGCACGATTTTGTTTCGATTGAATTATTATATACAGCACAAATGCATGGACAAAAGCTGTCAAGTGCAAAATCTACCTCCGACAAGCTTTGTACTAATATTAAAAGTAACTTTTACTAGCTCCCGACATCTATCAATAATATATTCTCTTCTTAACTACCTCGTTAAAAAGAACAATGTCCACATTTTAATAGTTCCCATGTTTTTTTTAAGGATTCAATATAGGCATTTTCTAATTAACTAAAGGGCACCATATTATTTATATATTCAATAATAAAATATTAAATTTATGATAATTTAGATATTTTTTTTACTATTGTTTTCTCTCTCCTAATTCTATTCATCATAAATTAAGTATCGATTGAAAATATATAGGCAGTCTTAATTAGAGAATACTTTCATTTTTTTTCTCTTTTTTTAATGCCATAAACTTAAAACTGTTCATATATTTTTTCTCGTCCAAACAAAACAAAAGAAAATTAAGAAAAATAAAAGAAAAAAAAAGGACCGAGGGTCGTATGATGACTGGCGTTGATCGCCGGACCTCCCCTTCTTCCGGAGAACCACCTCCGTGTCCAACCCGAACCCATCCACCTTCCTGACCCGGACCAACTCCGACCGCTCGAAGAGCCGGATCAAGCCGTCCACCCCCAAGAGGTCGTTCGCCGAGTACCTGTCGCCCCGGCGGTGCACCGCCACGTGCAGCACCGCCACCCCGCCGGGCCTCAGCGTCCGCTCCATCTCCGACATGAACCGCTCCGGGTACAGCGCGTGGTCGAACACGTTCGAGAACTCGAAGTCGAACGACCCGTCGGCGAACGGCTGCGCGTGGAAGTCGCCCTTCACCACCACCGGCGGCGACGGCACCAGGTCCATGCCGACGGCTCCGGCCACCCCGAGGCCGCGCAGCGCGTCCACCTCCTGCCCCAGCCGCGCCCCGACGCAGAGCGCTGCGGAGGCGTTCGAGAGGAGGCCCTCGGCGGCCAGACCCGCGAAGAAGCCGGANCGGAGCCGCGGGTTGAGGGTCTTGTTCAGCTGCAGCTTGATGTAGTCGTCGTAGGAGCCGAAACCGCGCCGGATGCGGATGAGAGAGTCGTCGGAGGATGACGGCTCTGCGGAGCTCGGCTGGCGGTGGCCGCCGGGGCCGGAGATGAGGAAGAAGAGGAGGAAGGAGGAGGAGACGAACGGGCTTGAGGTGTAAAGTGAGGAGGGACGGCTTGGGAAGCTTCATGAGCACCGGCGAAGGAGGAGACGCGCAACCGCGCGAGGCGTCGACGCTGACGTCCGTAGAAAACAAATTGGAAATATTTTTACGTGTAGGCGTAGTTATAATAAAGTTATTATTTTAGTTTTAATTCATTAAGTATATATATACGTATATACTAGTACTCAAAATCAATATATAAATAAAATGTTAAGAAAGTAACAAAATTATGTAGTAATTTAAGTAATTAGATGAGTTTGATTTATATTAAGAGGTCTAGGGTTCAATTCTTATTAATGATTTATTATTTTGGCCCTCCTAATTTTTTTTATTTTACCTCTATACTGCTATACATTTTGGCTCTCTTATATTTTATTTTATCCTTGGGTCCGTCCCTGAAAATAAGTTTCTTTCCTCTTTGAGATTTGTTGACTTATTTCACTGTAAAAATAACACTAAAATCTCGTGTCAAGGAAATGTTTTCTCATAGGTCAGCTCTTGTATAAATAGAAAATAAGGAAAACGATGAATAAAGATATAATTTTATCCGTAATTCAAGAGATCGAAGTTAAAAAATTCATAAGACTAACAAGATTTTGATTGTTTTTCAAAATATCTTTCTTTCTCCAACCATCTACCTTCTTTATAATTGAGAAAGAAAAGTTAATTATGACCCAAGCACCTTCTAATTGATTTTTCTTATTCTACGAGAAAAAGTGTGACAGAAATCAAACCATTAATTTTGTGGTAGATGCAAATCGATCTTGTTAATATTTTTTCAACTGTCCTCTTTTTTTTTTTCGCTATTCTTTTAAGAGTGTGTTTGAAGAGGAAAGGAAGTGAAGAGAGGAGAAAAAAAATTGAAAGGTAACAAAACAAAATTATTTATTCTTCATTCAATTTTGATTTGAATTTGAAGCAAATAAATTTAGTTAATTAAGAGGAATTTAGTTTTGCCTTTCAAAAAATTTTCTATCTAGACAATATTATTTTTTTCACTCCACAACATTATCCTCATTACATACCATAAATGTTGATAGATTTAGATGGAGTAGACATAAGATCTTCATCCTCACTTTTTTTTTCCAATGATGCCTAATTAAATCAAAACGGTAGTGATGATATTGTAGTGTACTTTTCATATGTTCATTGGCATCTCCTTTGGAGGATTAAGCTACTGAAAACGTTGGCTAAATATATATAATATATATATATATATATATATATATATATATATATTTTTTTGATAAGCTTGATATGTAAGATCATTAGCCTTTATGTAATCCAATTTGTCAGGAAGTGTAATTAGCGCCATTTGAAGCTATGATTTAGTAGAAAAAATGGTCTTCAAATCATGTAGTACATATGTGATCGGAATTGTGTAACACCTTTTGAAAGTACGAATCTGATACACTCAGTGCAATTTTGAAGGAAACACGTATTACTACTCTCTAACAGGTAGGCTCTGTTTGACATGACATAAATTATGATATAAGGTTTAGTATTTTGACTTAGTTAAAATATTTATTAACGTATTTGATAAATATAAAAAAGAATAATGACAAGCGACAGGTTGCAAAGCGTATTGAGACGCTTGAAAACCCAACATCTGAAGGTTCAAAATTAGCACACGAAAATTTCTGGTCTAATATATTCTTTTTGATGCATATAATAATATAAATAATTAAAAAGTTATCATATGTTCATTTGAGTTATTTAACGCTCATAAGCTAATTTAAATATTTTATTTGTCAAACATATTTATTGGTAGACCGCTAATAGCTAATCACTAAGCGCCGTTAGTCACTATTCATTATTTGAATCGCTATCATCTAATTATATCGCTACTAGCTAGTTAGCTAACATGACAAATAAAGCCGTAGATGCATGGCAAACATTTCCAAAATGCTTCTTTGCTTGTACCCTCGGCTAAATGCTTACTATGAGAAAATAGATGTCAAGGCTTAGTAGAATAAATTAAGCCTCCGGAATAATTAGACAATTATATTTATTAGCTTAAAATATTTCAGCTCCATGTGATTTGCAAATCCTTATATCTAAACTTAGTATTTTGTTGGTCTTGTACGCCAACAAATCTTAATCACAAGACATTTATAATATTCAATTATGATATAAACTGTTGGATAAACTTTAAAATCATTTTGTATCCAAGCACCTGACTTTTTATTTTAAAATCATCATATGCAGAATTGTCATTAGAAAAATTGATGTCCTGATTTGGGTGCAAAAATAGGGATAAACAGTTGTATAGAGATGGTTATTTATCCTCAATTTTATCTTCCTCTACGGATAATTGTACCCATTTTAAACAAGATTGAGGAGTATGTAAAGCACTATGTTGCTCCATACACGTGGAGTACGATAAATGAATAATTAAGAATGTATATTTCAACTAAAATATTTGAATATATCTTTAATCTTTTTTTTCATAAAAAGGGTTTCTCTAAACGAATTGATGGGATATAGTCGTAAGATAGTTGTGCCTAAGGAAGAAAGTAGAAAATGTTTTTTTTTTCAGAAAAGTATGCCCTCAATTTTATTACTTAAATTAGATTTGACCTTTTGTACCTAACCAAGTACTATTATATATCGAAAATTAAGAACCATTCAATCATTGTCTCTTTCTCATTTAGAAAAAGAGTATATATGTTCAACGTCTTTCAGGATTAAGATGCTGAGTAGAGATTGCTGGATGGCTAAAATGGATTAATATATTAATCAAATTTAGTTGGTAGTTGGTAGGGTTGGATCAGGGGCGGACCCACATACCTCAAGGGGCCTGGCCTCCCTCTCCCACTAATTTTTTAATATATAAAATATATATACGTTTATACTAATAGTTGTAGTCAATAAATAAAATAAATATTAATAAATTATCATAATTATCTAATTGACATAGTGAATAAATAATTTTGACTAATATTTAAATGTCTAAGATTTAAATTTTAACTTCTTATTTTTTTAATTTATTATTATATATTTTGGTTCTTATTTTTCTTTTTTTTTGATCCGTCCCTGAGTTGGATAATGAAAATGTGTCGAGCTAATAGTTTATAAAGTTGATCATGTTAATATTTTTTCTTTCACTTTTGTCCTAACACCTAATTAACTAGTCCTACACTTTGATGGGTATAGAAAAAAGAAAGGCGCAATCCATTAGCACTGGTCAACAAAGCACTTAATATGGATTTGACAATGGCCGTCCAAATCCTGGCAGTTAAATTTTGATGTCGTCATATCATCTACAAAACTTGGCACACAATTAATTTGGCACGAGGTGAACAACTTGCTTGCCATTTGGCAACATTAAATCCGTTGCCCATTTGAAGCACTGTCTTATTCGAGAATGCCTCTTAAAATAGTGTAATTTATTAGGAGAGGCGTCCTCTTTGTAGTTTGTACACATGTCATGTGTGTAATCTACACTTCCTCATAGTTTCCATGTATTGCTCAAACAGGTTGCACAAAAGAAAGCAGTACACAAGTCTTATTATACTAAAGTGGCAGTCTTCAACTCAAGAAGAAGATTGCAAAGAGGGGTTCATTTATTTACCTTTCATTCTATGGACTCAAAGCAAGGTCCTCCATTTCATCTTTTCTCTTTACAAATCGACCCTGCGAAGTTGATGCATTAAGCAGTAAAATACCAACTATGGCAATCAGCAACTGTAGATCACTTTTGTAGAGTTTTATTTTTTCTACTACTTCAGCATCGAATATAAGCCAAATCATAAGCATAAAGATATGACCTCTCCCATAAGGTAGTAAGGTACTCTGAATTTTAACATCATTGCATTCCAAAGTTAAAGCATGCAATTGACTATTTTGGGTTTGAACATGCAACTGACATTTGTGTATACTAAAAGTTGTCAGTACGGGTACTTAAATATGATAGTAATAGCTTCAATGATTGAGGATTCTGAGATCGGATCTATGATATTGTTTTTCTTGTAAAAAACAATTGTAGCTCATTGTTTATGTCATAATAAATTTGTAGATCACAATTCAACAAGTTCAACGGTCAAAATACATTAAAAATAAAAAATTAAGTTTTTTTAGAAAAAAAAAAGATATTACATATCATCTAAATAATTAGCCACATATACTCGAAGGGAGGGAGGGACTCTGCCACCTCCCTCAACTTTTCGATATATAATATATACGTATGTACTTATAGTTATAATCAATAAATAAAATAAATGCTAACAAATTATCATAATTATCTAACTGACATAGTGAATGTATAATTTTGATTAACATTTTAAAATGTTAGAGTTTAAATCTTGATCCCTTCTATTTTTTTATAATTTATTATTATATATTTTGATCATCCTTAATTTTTTAATCCCTTATCTTTATTTTCGAGATCTGTCCTTATATTGATATTTTTATAATCCATAGTTCCTAATATATGTAGAGCTTTGTGAATTAAACAATATTTTAAAAAAGCTATTTTTTACGATGGAGCAATTCATATTTTTTTATATCATGTTGGAAAAAAAAGTAAAGCACTTATATTATTTCTGTAATATAACATTTTTTTAAATTACCTTAAATCTGGGTCTCTTTTCGGCATTAAGCTTCCGGACCTCGTATCTGATGCGTTTGGCAAACAGCCTGCTACGGCGCTTCTCCTTGTACCGCCGCACCCTCTCCTCCCTGCTCCTCTTCTCCTCTCCTTCCTCCAACTCGTCCTCCGCTTCACCCTTCCCTCCCGCCGTTCGCTGGCTCTCCGACGCCGCCGGCGCACCGGCGAACTCGGGCACCCTCCACGCCTCGCTCGGCCCCACCTCCACCATCACCTGCGCAGCGTTTCCCCCCAAAGCATTCCGATCAGATCCGACGGTTTTTACGACACTAGATAGATAGATGTACGATCCAGATCAACTCACCGGGAAGGCGTAGTAGGGTTCGCCGTGGAGTTGCGGGACGACCTGCGGCGCGTCGGCCTCGATGTAGAGCGGTCCCCGATCCGACCACGCCGCGAGGATCTCCTCGTAGTCCAGCTTGAGCGTCAGCGCCTGCGCCTTCGACTGATCCGTCCCGGCGAAGCGCCACCACAGATCCGCCGCTCGGCTTCCCGATCTTGCTCTAGCGGAGCTCGCCTCTTCGTCGCCGGAGGACGAGACGGCGGGCAAGGAGGAGGAGGATGAGTGGCAGTAGACCCACCGCTCGCGACCCCGGAGCGCCCGCCTGGCCAGCCCGTCCCAGTTCATCGAAGACGAGGCCGGCGAGTCCGCGGCGGACGCGGGCGACGGTGATCCAGAAGACGCGGCGGCGCTGCCGTCGTCGCCGAAGAGGGCCTCCAGCGTGCGGTTGTCGTCGTCGAGGAGGAGGAGGGAGGCGACGTGGGGGTCGCGGTCGAGGTGATCTGGCGGCTGGAGAGGGGTGATCTCCAGCAGCTGCGGCTCCTTGCCATTATCGTCGTGCGCGCCAGAGCCGGAGAGCGGTGCAACCGCGGAGGAAGAAGCAACATCGCAGCAGGAGGAGGCGGATCGCTCCTCCGGCAGAGGCGGAGGCGGCGGCGGCGGCGGCGGCGAAGGCGTCTCGACATCAGCTAACGGCG